>JAUZST010095025.1:0-19046 GCA_034779995.1 Parotocinclus haroldoi
TAGAGATAGATTAAAAATATATCAGATAGATAAATACAATAGATACGATCGATCTAGATAGATTGTTATCTCCCTAGACAAAGATCAGGTTTGGTTTCCAAGTCTTTTATTACTGTAATACTCAACTGAGAATATATTTACTGAGAACAAGGTGGATTGGGTGATTCTGACCTTGTTTACTTATCTTGATCCATATTCTTGCAACTGATTGCTAACTGATCTTATCTTACCTGATAGAGCATTGCAGGTGTTGCCCGTTGAAGGATTCCCTTCTCCCTCTGGGTTGTCATTAAAGTTTATTGAAGCACCTTGGGACTGAGAGATCTCCAACAGTGCTGTTGGAGGAGTGGAACGTAAATCAACAGGTCCCTCCCCTTCATCCCCGCTGGAGTTGGAAGAGATAGAACTCCGAGGCCCCTCCCAGTCTGGTTTCAGTCCTTCATTCTGGTTACTCCTGGCCTGTTTTCTGTTACGCCGCACAGTCTTCTGGTTTTTCTTGATCTCTCCAGCATCTGCTCCATCTAATTAAAAAGAGGAAAAACTTAGGCAAAAAAACTACGCAGTTTCAGTTTCGGGTTATTTCACTTTTGTAAAATTGTCAGTAACTCTTTCTAAACATATTATAGAACATAAAAGTTTAGGGGGCTTGGTAGAGAGTCCTATGCCTGTCTGACATTCCCGGATGGAGCTAGCCAGCCCTGGCACAGTATGATAGTAGTGCAAAAAGATTACATTACAGTAGCTTGCAACTCATTCAATGCTGGCATGAGCTGGACATCAGCACCCAGCTACAACACAACAGCAATGCACACACAAATGATGACTGCAGTACTTGCCAGGGGCACAAGTGCTGTCAGGATGAGACTGCTTTTGGCAATCTCGTCCAGCTGCCCTCTTCCTGGGTGTTTCCGCTTCTTCTTTGCAAAGGGCGCTATATGGACCCACTTCTTCCCTTATATAAACCACTTTCTGTCTACTCTTCTTTGCCGGTTCTCGTCCTTCTCCCGAGTTTTCCTCGCTTCATCGCTCTATCTCGCTGCTACTATTCATCTTACGGTTTGGCTATATTTCTCTTACCTTTATCCCCGATGCCTGGTATCTGTGTTTCCTACTACATGCTTACTTACAGACTGATACCGGACATGGCGCTGCCTTGGGCTAAGAGCAATGCTTGTGGGACTTGGCTTCCAGAATGCAGAGGGTCAAATGGGATCTCTTTCAGGCCATTTTGAGCATGGCGTGGAATGTGGCTGCTTTGGTTCCCGATACCGCAGTCGTTCCAGTTCTTGAAACAGTGGTTGGTCCAGCTGGGCTCGCTCTAGACCATGTCTCTCATATCAAACTTGTTTTTCTTTCTATTCCAGTATCAGACCCCAAGTTTGCCCCAGGGCTGGTAGCCATGGCCATTCCAGATCCCGAGGCTGTGGTCACCCCAATTCTAAATATGTCCAGCTGCCATCTCCCTTGGTGCTTCCCCTCCCAGCAGCACCACCCACTTCCTCTTCCCATATAAAAACTGCTTTCTGTCTCCTCATCTTCGCTGGTTCTCGTCCTTCTTCAGAGTTTTCCAGTTCTGTACGCATTACCTCGCTGCTGCTATTGAGCTTACGGTTTGTCTATATTTCTCTTACCTTTCTTCCTGCAACCTGATATCTGGGATATCTCAGTCTTCTCTATGCTTTCTCCCCACACTACTCTAAGGGCGCTTTCCTACACTTCCCATAGTGTCCTCCTTATGCTCCATAGCGTTCTCCCGATGCTTCACTAACGCTCTTCCTCTCTCCCTTTACAGTTTCAGTTGTGGCTCATCACTGTGGCTAGATAGTGGCAATCAAAGCAGTGCATCATCTGCTGGATTTACAGGTATCTTAGCACTGAGCTTGATGTGCTACAAACAATGCTTTGGCTGATTGACAAAGATTGTGTGTTTGAGGTACAAGAAGCACAAATACAAAGCTCAGGTATACTGAGAATCAGTATTGAATTTGGTGCCGGCCTGCGTGGGATGGCTGGATCTGCAACCTACCAAACCCCCCATAGATTGTGTAGGTGGCAGCATTAGACAGTGGCTCTGACTCGACTCTGGCTTGGCTTGAGTGCTGCACAGGTGGCAAGATTGCATCCTAATGACTATAGTGGTATTGCAATAACTTGCAGAACTAAGCAGCATTAAACTAAGTACAGTTGGAATTGTTCACTGACATTTTTACATTTGAGTGTAAAGGATTGTTCTAACCTGATTCACCACAAAATCATCACCAATATTGTAGCTCCAATTTACTTATGCCTTCATTGGTGCCCTAGGCTAAACAGCAGATTGATGCTAATGAAAAGGTCAAGGAAATGGCAACTGCTGGTGTCATCAAGCTATCCAGCTCATCAGAAAAAAGTGAGCGGTGCAGAGCTGTTTCTGGGCAACCAACCAACAGAAAGGGGCCAGAGGACTGTGTGCACATCCCACTGTGGTTACTACAGTACACCAGCCAGACTGGTACAGGTACCTGCCCTTAGTGCTGTTGGCTTGCCGTGTGGTGGTGCAGTACTATACCAGGTTAATGCCGTCTCAACTCATGTTCAGCTGTACATTGTGCAGTCCTGTGGAGGTGGGTGAAAGACGGTTATGATGCACCATGACTTCCTTTCACCAAACCAGCACTAGGAAATGGCACCTCTTAACTAATCCCAAATAACAGGATTACCTAGGTTGCAGACGTGTGCCCCACAGGAAGCAGGTCTGCCAGACTTTGTTTGTGATTAATACAGGATATGTGCGCCAGGTGTTTTGATGTTTTTTGGGGCACCTGCTGGTTCTTGCAGGGGAACTTGGGGTTATCTGGGAGGTCTGACACTTGGAGGGTATTCTCACATGCCCCAGAATGAATTGCAGCTCTGATATGTTTAGTTTTATAATTTAGAAACTACTGATTTCCATAAGTCCACATTTCATTAAGGTGTATTCTGTTTATGCACTGTTTAATTTTTTTTATTGCCTCCCCATGGCCAAGACACACTTTTCCCTTAATGTACCCCCAGTACCCCATTAATGTAAGCCCCCTGAGCTACTCAACTACTGAGCGTAGTTGCATAGTAATTACAGGTGCTGTTTATTAGAGAACTTTTCAGTGGTACAAGGTTTGCAGATGCTCCATACAGTAAATCTCTGGCAAGAATATTTCTGTGTTGGTCATATAATGGCTCTTGAAAAAAGCACAATTTGACTCCACTGTAACGAATTATACAACAAGCAGGAGCAGGGACTTCTTACTGTCCACAGTAAAATATGTGAGTGGAATGATTTGATGGGTTTCTGAGTGGATTCTCTTCACTGCCTGTGAATCATCGTAATGGAATTGCCATCTGTGATCTGAGGTCTAAGAAAACTCTAAATTGGCATCCACTCTGAGTGAGAGGAATGGACAGACCATCTAAAAGGCAAAGACAAGAGCATTTAGCAAAAGGCTTCAGTTTTAAAAGACCTGACTTCATGTTTTGGAGCATGTTGGTATTAACTTCTGGTTGTAATTTATAAACAGTTTAGTTTAAGCATATAAGTACATGTTACTTTCTACACTATTCAAAAAATTTATATTTCAAAGTTAATTTTTGTGAGAAGTGTAGAAAGCAATATAATGAGTGTCTTCTTTGTATGTCATAGATGCTCAAAACATACACCAAACACAAAGGCTTTTGACAAACAGGTTACATGTTCCAAAACCATCAGACATTAGAAAACAGTTTTCTCAGTATATATCAGTATATTCCCAATTATTCAGCAGCATAAATCTCCAAGAATGACATCAGTGATTTTAGGTGATAACTGTTCATCTATGCCTGTTTTTCTCTTCCAGACAGACTCTTATTTACAACAGGCTTCACTGAATAAGTTGTGGTTTTGATTATTCGGCTCTGACACATGTCAACACTTACCTATATCCACCTGCAGTGGTTGCCCAAACAAACACACAATGACTCACAAGTACTTTATTACATTATCAACACTCACCCATAGGAGCATGGGTTTCCCTCAACATTTCTCTTTGTCTTGGGAAGTGATTGTTGCCTCTGGTTTGCACTTTTAAAGCCTAAACACAGCTGTTATGCAGCCCTGGTCAGTTGTGAATAAAGTGACTTGGTTGGAGTCTTTAATTTGTATCCCAGTTCTGGCAAGGTAAGCTTTGTCTGTCTCATAGGTGACATGTAAGTGCAGCAGTGTGCAAATTTCAACCCTCTGCTGCTCACTGGTCGATGCCGATCTGGTTACGCTTGTGTTAATACACAATTCTGTGAGGCCTACCAAGCTGGCACCCAGTGAACACTTGCACACTGCATTATTTGGTATGGACAGCATTATACTATTATACCATCATCTCATTACAGCTATCAATCAAAAATCTGATTCACATTCTGATCATTTGACATACTTTAAGTTTAGAGTCCAGAAAGAAAAGAACAGTACCTTTTTCTGTTCGTCTCCTAAAGGACAGCTTCCTTTTGCGGAGTTTGTTGAAGCAGGTAGAGTCAGAGTCATTGCTGCTTGGGGACCCAGGAATCATGTTGGTCTGCAGTAATTATGGTTACACTTCAGTTAAGTCAATGCCCATTGATACATTTACTAGATAAAATGAAGAGCACCGACATCAGCATTTATTAAATTTGATGTGTTTAAGAATTAAGGAGCATGACTGGGGGGATGTGACTCACATCTCTTAGATTGAAAGTGATCTCCAGGTTGCTCCAGAAGTGATCGGAAAACTCAGGGTACATGTCTAGGACTTCCAGCACATCCTCTCTATGTATCTTGTGCAGATCGCAGTAGGTCAGAGCCCTGACATCAGCGTTGGACTTGCCTGGTCGAGCATAGAGGTTGATGGGCTCCCCAAATATGTCATTCTTTCCTGTGAAAGATAAAGAAGAATTATATATGGGCAGTTTCTAAGATACTCACCTCTGCCAAATTGCTATTGTTAGGTCAATGAACGAGGTTGTTATCCCACAGTTTATTGGATTCTAAGACTGTATTAGTTGTGAGTCAACTTTGGATAAGTGCGACTACTAAATCTGTAAATATATGAGCATAAACTAGTGTAAGCTAGATGCATACGTACTTTATGTATTTATCATTTGAAAAAGAATGAGGTGTAGTTCGTGTATATTAACTGTATAGGCACACTAAATAATACTTTTTACAACCAACAGGTGTCACTCGAGCATTAGATAACACAAACACTCGTTTGTTTCTCAATTTTGGTGGGTACTTTCCCACCATTTCCCGTTAATAATGATAACGAATGCTAATTAACGCTACACCTAACCTTAGCTTCGTTAAGTATAATTTGGGAACAATTGCAAAATAGCATTGACAATTACCATTAAGTCATTTAGCAGATGATCTTATTCAGAGCGACTTACTCTCTTACTCTTAATTAATTCAGTCTTACAATCCAAGCAATTGTGGGCTAAGGGCCTTGCTCAGGGACCCAACTGTTGCAGAGGTGTAAGTTGAACCCTATACTCTCTGGTCCATAGTCCAGTACCTTAACCACTAGGCCACCACCACTGTTATATTAATGTTTAAAGCATCTAAAAAGGAAATCATAATGCTTTTGGTGCAGATGTTTTTTGGTGATATAATAAATGATATTTTTAATATCTAAGCTATTTGTTTTAGTTCTAACATGAATGTATAGCCTGGGATGTAATAGTTCTCCTAACTGAAAAATCACTGAGATAAACCACATTATTAATATAATTGAACTAATAGCTATCTTGACTAACTGAAGGTTGTAGTCGTTACCTATAGGGGTAGATTCGACTGTATTGAGGTTACTACCCTGTGAATACTGTACATTACAGGTACTCCCTGGTTCACAACAGGCATACGTTCCTACAAATCCATCATAAGTAGAATTTACCGTAAATCGAAGAGTTTAACGCATGATGTATCATAGTGCAGCTTATATTTAACATGTTTAAAATATGTGATTGACCATGGTTTTTCTTCATTGCATTTCGAAGCGTTCATCATTCAGGCTCAGCAATGACGAACTGCCATAACTGGGTCATTGAGCAAGGTCCTTAACCTACAGTTGCCTTGCAAGTTTGAAACAGTGATAAGTCTGTCTGGATGACTGTCTACTAAGTGTAAATGTGGCATGACTTTTATTCTATATTTTATTTGTAGCAAGTAGTCAATTTCCACTTCGTAACTATTAAAACCTTCTGAAGCTATAGTCTAATCAGAAACTGTGAACAGCAGTCTCTCTCACACACACCCACACACAGTCTCACTCATCTACTATCAAAGTCTGTTGCTTACGAAATCAAAATCTCTCTTAAGAACACTTCATCTAACCTGAGAACCTCTTATACACACAATATTAAACCACACACACACACACATTTTGCATTTAAATCTCTGATTTATGATATATTTGTATACATATGTAAACAAAACTTCATGTAACATTTGTGACTGTGACTACTTAGAAGTGGAGGTTCTGGATTGTAGACCAGAAAGTCCAGGGTTCAGCCCCCACTTTTGATCCTTGAGCAAAACCCTTGACCCACAATTGCTTGAACTGCAAGACTGTTTCAGATGCAAGACTGTTAGGTAAATGAGTAACTGTAAATGTACAAAATTGAATCCAAACATGTGCAAGTACCTAAGATGGCCACCACCACATCTCCACGTAGTATTTCGATGGATCCACGGGAGATGAAGTAGAGGGCTGCGAGTACATCACCAGCATGGACCAGCGTGTCACCTGGTGGTGCATGAGTAGTCTTAAATTTCATGGCTAGGGCTCGCAGGCAACCTTTAGTGGACCCTTTAAAAGCTTTACAGTTTTGCAAGAGTGTTCGGTTCAAGTGCAGACATATATCTGCCTGAAGACACTCGGGAAATCCTTTCAGCACCTGTAGAGGCGGAAAAGAGACAGCAAACTTTTGAAGGCAAACAATGGACTTAAGGAAAATCAGGAATACTGAAGACTGCAGCTGCAGGAGGCACAGAGAGGTGAGCTTACTAACAGTGAGGGTTGTGCAACATATCACCTGTTATTCTGAAAATTAACGCTTTTGCTATCACAAGACCCTAGAAATAAAAATAAGCATTCTAAAAGACTGCAGTCTTTTTCTTACATTATATGAACAATTTAGTTTGCCCCTTTGCTGTTGGTGTTCTGAAAAAATCCAAATTCAAAATAAATAAATAATTCTAAGTCTTAAAAATGTCACATCATAGGTTCACCAGTTTACCAGTAAGATATTGATCACAAATATAAAATTCATAATATACTGTACATATACAACCATAATGCGTACTTATACTCAGGTGATCAGTAAAAAACGGTCATAACATGCCGTCTAATTTTACCATTTCATCTGTCTTCCTTAACAAGAAGTCCTAATGTTCCTGAACATTAAAGAGCCATATTTCCTAATGATTGGTAGTGATGCATTTAATGAGATAGGAACAGGACAGGACCTAATTTTAGTCAGACCTATGCAGTAATGAAACCACTCACTTTCTGCTCACTGCTCGCTCCACTAGCCCTCCAGAACTTACATAATATAATGAATAAAGGTAATAGAACAAAGCAAACACCTTTTTTACCATTTATTTTCTGAAGCTCTGAATTATATTAAACCACTGTGATTGAAAGAGGAAATACTAAAGCCAAGAAAATGACATAATTATAATAATTATAATAATTATGTAGCCCATGTTGGGATATTGAAGAACTAATGGATATGAAGTGATTTATGGAATAAAGGAATAAGTACATTTTGCAGACAATCAGACAGATTAATTACGCTTGAACGCTGACGGGTGTTTATCTGATTATTTTACACAAATTTACTAACACAAACGTGTGACTCACAGCATTCATGTCGATGCCATTGGTGTAGGACCAGGCGTGTTGGAAGTACTCCTCCAGTCTCTGTCTGAGGGGGTTGGGGATTTGATGGAAGCGAATGAACTCTCTGACACGGAGCATCTGAGTGTGGTAGCGTGCTGTACCTGAGTAAAGCCTTTGTATAATGGCTGACACATTCCCAAAGATACTAGCATACATGAGAGCTGAAAAGAAAGATATGCTGAACATTAGAGCTATACAGTTAGTAAAAATGTGAACTCACAATGTGAACACAATGTCTTGTTTCATTTAACAACATGACTGACAGTTCATTGCATATAATCAATAAAGAACAAACATTTATGCATGCATCACTCTTGTACAGAGGTGGGAAAATCACTAAGTAACAAGCAAGTGGACGATCCTGACCATCAAGTCCCAAGTCAAGACAGGAAGGAAGTCCCAATTAAGTTTCCAAATTCCAAATAGTTGTTTCAATGTGCATTCTGCTGAACTAAACATGATAACAAATCATATATATATATTTTTTTTCTCCTAAGTGATGTTAGTCCAAAATATAATATATCACAGCAACGTTTATTTACGCAATGTTTTAACACCTTCTACCAAGCGATCTGATCTCTAGAATTCTGTAGAAGATGTAGTTTGGAAAGAAAAAAGTGCTAAAGCTGGTTTCTTATGCTCTGCAAGCTGTTGAGTGGTAGCTATCATTCAAATAACACAGTAGTTAGTTAACAATATATAAAAGGAAGAACACTATATCTAAAGCAACATTTTGGTACAGAACAACAAATTGGAACAGATCAGTTATACTCACATCCAATGAGCATGACGCATATGGAGAAGATTTTCTCGGAGTTTGTGTTGGGTGAGACATTGCCGAACCCTACGCTGGTCAAGCTGCTAAAGGTGAAATAGAGTGCAGTAACATATTTGTCCTTGATTGTGGGACCTAAGCTGGAATTTGAGACACTGTAGGGTTTCCCAAGCTGATCTGCTAGGGTGTGGAGCCAGCCAATGTTACCACTACGTTCTACACTGCCGATGGCATACCAGATGCAGGCCAACCAATGGGCAATGAGAGCAAAGGTACACATGAGGAGAAAGAGCACAGCTGCGCCATATTCTGAGTAGCGGTCCAGCTTCCTGGCTACTCGGACCAGCCGCAAGAGCCGTGCCGTCTTGAGGAGACCAATCAGGGTTGTTGTCTTGAAAGGAAAGGATAAAAGATCCAGGCTAAATACAAATGTTTATAGATCACTGATCAAAAATAGACTTCCAAATTAACTAATAAACTGAAATAAGAGAGATAATAAGGGATGTACAGATGCAGCAACAAAACATTATCAGAACACACAACATAATGTTATTATTATTACATTACTACTAGTAGTATTATAATTGGCAGTAAAGGTAGTAGTGGTATTTTTGCATACCCAAAAGCATAAGCTTTCCATTTATATACATGATCTTACAGGCACTGTTGCAACTGAATAAAATATTTGTTTATACATAAGCTAATGATGTTTGCATTTAATACATAAACTACATATATACTGAGTTAAAAAGCAATTCTTCTATTACATAAAGATTAATTCACCTAAAACTATGTAGGTTCCTAAAGGAACTATAGTATAGTAGTAGGTTGAACTATTTTTTAACTATTTTTTGCAGGAAAATGGGGAAAAACAATTATTTTAGTTTCTGAATACTTCATCTAGCAAGCCTACTGCAAATTTAAAAAGGCATCACATTTTCATCCCATGTTCCGCAGTACAAATGTTGCTTGTGAATGTGTTAACCATGACAATGACCTTATGAAGGTATTAGTGTGCTGAAGAATTGATTAGATATTTATTAATTGATTGTCTTATCTGCTCACTCAAGCCAGGGTTACAGTGCCTAGGCCAGGGCGAAAGGCAGGCACAACCCTAGACAGGGCACAAATAAAATTTAGGGAACATACATTCATACACTCATACACACAGTCACACAATAAGGGGCTCTTTGGAAACACCAATTAACAAAACATACATGTATTACCCAGAGAAAACCAATGCAAGCACATGGAAAACATGCAGAGTCCACACTGGGCAGTGATTGATCCGGTGTTCTCGAAGCTGTTAGGTGGCAGTGCTAACCACTCCACCTCGGTGCTACTTGATAACAAAATTAAAATGTTTATAAGTTATGGGTATAATAAATTATTAATATTTTAAGTTTTGATGAACCAAACAAATGTAATTTGTCAATAAAATAAATATTATTGGATGGCACAGTTGTGAACTGCTATAAATGGGTATGAAAATTTATTATTATTTCTGTTTAATTCTATAGTATAATAATGTACTTCTGCCATACAGTATAGTTTTCCTCCTTAATGCACAAGTAAGTTTACCAATACAGTCAAAACCTGAAATAGCTCCGTCGCTGTTGAGTATAGATTTGACAACAGAGATGATGAAAAACAGAATGATTTGTTCTGCTGAACTCATAACTCTTTCCTAAGAACGCATTTGCTAGATAAGTTTTTGCTTACTAAAATATTCTCTTAAAGAGAAGATAAACAGTTATTTAGTATTCTCTGTGCAGCATAACAAACCTGCACACATACAAAACAGTATGAATACAATGCATATCACAGTGTCGCAGTCCTATCCCATCACCGTGTGGCCTTTGCATGTTCTGTTTTGTTTTTTTCCTCACATCCCGACATGTGTTAGGCCAACTGACATCTCTAAAGTGTGTGTGTGTATGTGTGTGTGTGTATGTGTGTGTGTGTGTGTGTGTGTGTGTGTGTGTGTGTGTGTGTGTGTGTGTGTGAGCATGAGCCCACCAATGGACTGGATCTGTCTACAGTTGGTGCCCAGCATGCACCCAGTGTTGTCGGTTGGGCCCCACCCTATTGCTGTAACCTTGAATTAGAATAAATAAGATGGAAAAGTGACTGTGTAAGCGAGCATTACTTCATATAAAAATACCACAAGGATAGAGAGATATCTCAACAAATGACTCTGGAAAATGGCTCAAGGAGAAATACTGAGATAAGGAGCCTATATTCATTATTTCCAATGGATCTAATATTGTGATATCTAATCAAAAATCTAATATTCAGATACATTTGAATACTATATATACTACTATATTAAGCCATCAGGATATTAAATACATCTCAGGAATATTATGCATAAATGTTCTTTCTCAAATTAAATGTGTAATTTTGAATTATGTAAATATATGTTAATTCATTTGTTCAAATGTCTCCATTCATCTGAATTAAAAAGGTTTTAAAACCGCTCAACAGCACCGCTTGTTCTGAAATATAAATTGCTACATGTGTAAGGAATAACATTATATTTTTTTTAGTATTAAGTCTCTAATAGAGATGTTGATTACTCGTGACAGTACCTTTACTTTAGTAAGATTTTTGACTGCTCTACCAACCTCTGCTTCGTCGCCAGGTCGAAAGATGAGCAAGTCAAAGGGGATGGCGGCCACCATGTCAATCAGGAACCAGCCTTTAAAGTAGTGCACAGCAATCCGTAGAGGATGGCTCACCACCTCGTCATTGGTGTTGACATAAGTAGTGCGGAAGTTGATGAGGATGTCAATGATAAACATGATGTCGACAATAAGATCAACCATGTTGAGCGGGGTGCAATAGTTGCAGTCAATCTTACGGTCATTCTCGTCACCAAGCAAGAATGCAGCACTGTATGGAGTCACAATGGCAGTGTAGATCACCAGCAGCAGAATGAGCCAGTCCCACACAGCTTTAAAGGGACTGTAGTGCAACACTGTCCACTTGTGTATGCGCGGTGCCTGCAACTTGTATTCAGGGAGGACATCAGCACCTAATGACAGTACCTAGGACATAAAAGTTGATAGGGTTTCATGCATTAGACAACATTATCGTTGCCACATATAGCATACACCTTTATCCAGAGAGACTTAGTTAACCAGAGCTATTAAAAGGTAAACAGCTTTGGATAAGGGCATTGCTTAAGACCAACAAGTTGGTGGAGCCAGAATTTTGAATGGTTCTGTCAAAAACAATGTTTTCACTAAAATTGACTAAAAGGACAAAAGTTAAAAATAGAATAAACTGACCAAAGTTAGAATAAATGAGAATAAAATGACTAAAGTTGTTTACATTAGTCTTAAACGGTCTTTGAAGGGATTGTAAATAATCGACTATTTTACAAAACCAAATCTCAGAACCCTGTTTTAGTACACACAATACCACGAGAATTTAGTGTGAATATTAAGTAATAATGTTCATGAAAAATATTCGTATAGCGGTAGCTGCCACAGTTGCTTGTGGTTTCTGTGCACATAAACCATTGCAATAGGAGATCTGTGTCAAAATAACATGAAGAATATAGCATGAAAATCAGTGTACAATATTGTTACAATTTGCATATGTTAACAAAAATTCCTCCTTAAGTAAAATGCAAGTGAAAAAAAGATTGCGTGTGTAGTATAAATATCTCAGTCAAAATCAGCTTTATCAACATCTACAACTTCTAATATGGCTGTTTTTACTAAGCATAATAAGTCATATAAATAGATTGCAACCTCATTTTATTCGTTACCATAAAAGATGTGTGTACCATCTTGCAGCAGGTTAGGTTAAACAACTAGAAGTTTAATCCTATTACTGACTAGTAAGTAGAACAGGTGTGAACACACATTCATGCATATGTTTTCACACTTGATGAGCTAGTTAAAAACATCTCAAATAATCTTTATGTAGCCTAAATATGACTCATGCGAATAGAAATGTCCCCCAGTCCTGTGCTTTTGAGTCTGTTTTTAAACAGCAGCTGTGACAAGTGCCGGATTACCCAGGAAAAGGCCAAACAGGTGCCTTGGGCACACTGTTTTCATTTTCACTCTAAAACCTGACTGTGAAGCAAAATACCTAAATATAAACTGCAGAATCAATGCTTTATGTTAATACATGCTAAATAATGTAAAATACTTATTATGGTATCCTACCATTATTAAACCATAAACCATGAAATAGGCTTTTAAAATGTGTTATTTCAAAAGAGTGCAAACACTAACAGATTCAGAAGCATATTTGGTGTTAGGATCAAGCATTTTCAAGTGAGGTAAAATGATGGCCTCTGATACATTTAGCAAATGGCTTGCTGATGCAAAGGCAGTACAAAGTGCTAACCTTAGGATTAAAATTTCCTCTTACTCATTAACTGCTCACTCTCTTTATTTCAGAATGAATAAAATCTCACACACAAATAAAATAGCTGTATATGATAATCTTTTTGTTTTAAATGCTCTGTAGGGGAAAAACTACAATACAATACAAATTAGGATTCAGCATACACAAATATAGAATAGAAGAATAGATAACTATCTATCAAAGTACAAAGTCCAGGGTCTGTCATCGTATGGGGATGTTAAATGCCTTTGGAAAATGTAATTTACACCTCTGTGACGGCAGCATTACAGAAGAAAAGTACACTGAGAGACATAAAGTGGTCCATAAAAGTGAGTACACCCCTCACATTTTTAAACTATTTTATTATATCCTTTTATGGGACAACACTAAAGATATGACACTTTGATACAACATAGTCAGTATACAACTTGTATAACAGCGTGGATTTGCTGTCTGACTAAATGACTGACTAAACTACTGGCAACAAAAGTGCGTTCATCTTTTTGTGACCACTTAGCCATTTTCCCTGGTATTAATGTCAATAGATAGTGTTACAAGGTCTGAGGTGTAAATGGGGAGTATATGTGTTTAATTTAGTGTTATCACTCTCACAGCTCTCATACTGGTCAATTGAAGTTCAACATGTCACCTAATGACAGATTCTAGACTGCCAACACCCTGAAGCTGCAGCATAGTGGCCAAGACCATACAGTGGATTAACAGGACAGGTTCCAGTCAGAACAGGCCTGAAGCTGAGTGTACATGCTCAGCGTCAACTCATTATGAAATCAATGAACTCAATGAAAGTTAACCCAGACCATTTTATCACTGCAGTTGAAATCATCCTCAAAAAATGTGTGCTGTTATATCAGCAAAGTGAAGACTACCTTAAACCAATTAGCATGATTTTGAATGTTATACTTTGGTGTTGAATGTCTATAAGAATATCGCATAAAACAAAAAGCCTAATGTTTAAAAATGGTTTTATTTTGAATACAGGTTTTCTAGTTTCCAACCCTGACAGAGCTCTGCAGTGGAGCAATGACCTGATGTGGTCCCTTTCTGCATTAATCACCACAGACCATTTCCCAGAGACCTTCAATGGCTATGACACTAATCTTGTGTGAGACTTTTTACCACTGACACTGCACCACTGACAGGCTTGTTTTAGCTCTCTCTCTGAAAATGGCTTTTAAAGTATCCTCACTCCATGTGAAATTGACTAAAGTATCCTTTAGAGGAAAATAATAGTGTAAAAAATGTTAGAAAACAAATCATGACAGACTTAAGAAATGCTGGAGGCATTTTCCTTGAATCATAACCATCATTGTGGTCAAGTCTCATCCTGTGTATATACCTTCTTCACTCCTTAAATGCAAGTGCTTAAGACTGCTCTACATTTAAAGCAGTCATGACCCCAGAAGAATATACTAGTGAAATCCATGCCTAATGAGTCTAATGAGATGTCAGCTTTAAACAACCTATTCTCTTATTTATTGTGTGATGTTAATTTACAGAAAACAAGGAAAGAAAATTAAGTCCAGGGATTTGGTATTTGTTTTTCAGTTTCAATGCATCCACACTTCTACAACATCCATTATGTTTGAAAAAGACCTCTCAAATATATTAACCAATCTTGTGGCAAACAAGAGACAGTCCATATGGAATAGACATCCATTATCAGTGTTTGATGGAGACAAACATTTATCTGCATGATTTTCTGAAATGAATCTGCTTAATCCTGGTCAAGGTCAACGGACCCTGGAACAACACCAGAGAAGAAGCCAATCCAACGTAGCGTAAATACACTCATGCACACACTAAGAACATTTTGGAAATATAAATTCCTAAATTTGTAAAAAATCTAACACACACACATTTTTGGAATGTGGGAGGAAACCAGAGAACCTAGGTAAATACAAAGTGGACATGCAAACCTCACGCAGGTGTAGTTCAAAGATGGATGTGAGGTTACCATGCTAACCACTTCGCCACAGTACTGCCTGACTTGTTTATTATGGTTCATATTTTTTTTCTGTTTAAACAGGCATGCTGAAAATAGTGTAAAATGTCCTTTATAATCACTGCTCACAGACCGGTCTTTGCTCACTTTGCTTTATACCTATATTTGACTAACTTATTAATTATTCTTTTTAAACATGAAGGCATAATAATAAACAGTATTCTGTAAATCTGTTGAATATAGGTATTGAGCTGTTGATTAATTTTCTGCATTATATACCACTGCCATTTCACTCATCTTGACTGATCTGTCACAGTGCATTACACATAATGGAGTTGATTTTAGTAAAAAAATAGTCTAAACCAGAAGTAATAAAGTAATAGTTTTCAAAAGGACCCCCATTATGTAATTTTAGGTACATTTTTACATTTATGTATTTTAGCATACATCCTTATCCAGAGCGACTTATTACAGTGTTATAATCCAACCAGTTATGGGTTAAGGGCCTTGCTCAGGGGCAAAACTGTTGCAGAGGTGGGATTTTGAACCCTAGACCTTCTGGCCCATAGTCCAGTTCCTTAAGCACTAGGCCACCACAGTCCCAGACTTTATCCCTCCGAGATTATGCATTACATCTACGTGTTTTAGTCATTGTTCTTATTGCATTACATATGAAATAGTATCCCTATGACCATTCACCCCATTTGTCATTGGCAGGTCTAAACTGTCAGCTCACCAAACACACACAACAAAAAATATTTCCAAAATAGTTCTAATAGGAGGACTGCTACAAAGATATCAAAAGCTCTTAAAAAGTACATTTACATCATAACTTTAGATACCATTTAACACATTTTCAAAAGTTCTGTAATCCCATGTTAATATACTGCATTGGGCCGTGTAATTAGAAAACTTAGCTATAGCTATAAAAATAGGCAAGAAATAGCCACTAAAACTTTCCTTGATTTATTCATGAACATTGTCTTGATACCACGGTTCATAAAACATGCTACCAAATCCAGGCACAATTAACGAGGAGGATTTCTTGTTACTTGTAAAGCCATTACAGATTCTACATTGAGGCCAATATGGGTAAGTAACTGACAACTCCAAAAAGTGTGCACCACTGACATAATGCCTTGCACTCATTAATGGATTCTCAAAGAAAGAATAAAGTTTATATTACATTTAGCATTCTCTTGCTTCTCATTATCTCTCTTAAGCTAAAACAATATATATTATTTTAGATAATGTCCACAAAAAATAGGAGATATTTCAAAATGATTTATCCTATAATGAAACATCCCCCAATTTATCTGAGCAGTGTAGATGACACATTACCAGGGTGCCACAATGGTGTAGTAGTTAGCTGTCTCCTCACATATCACAGATTCGTTTAAAACTGATTTGATTCTCCATCTGTGTGCATTCTGCATGTTCTTCCCATGCCTGAGTGGGTTTTCTTCATTCCACATCAAAATAGTGTCTAAAGTGTCCCATCGTGAGTGTCCATGTGTGTGTTTCACTATGAAATGGATTGGGGTCATGTCTAAGTTTGGCTCCTTATCCCCCCAGCTCTGAATTAGTAGTATGAAAATGAGAGAATTATTTACTGATATACATTACAGTAATATTACTAGTACGCTATATTATAATATTAATATAAAAAATAAACAAATTAAAAAGGCAAAAAAAACCTGTTTAATTCAGCAAATCAGATTTGAAGCCAGTATAAGGCCACTACCAACAGTCTTAATATTTAATGGACCTTGGGACCATATATGCACACTTTATGCTAGAGAGGGTCCAAGAAACACCAGAGATCAATTTCACTGAAATAGGACACATAAAAATTTCAGAGGCATCCATTTCTACAGTAAATAGTGACTGGGAATAATGTTTAACATCAAGCCTTATTCCTCATTAAAAGATTGCTGGTTATTATTCTGGTCAATTTGATATGAGTTTGACAAAGTGCTAAATAATTTAGTTGTGGCATACAATTCCAATTCAAAATATGAAACTCTCTGGACACAAAAGTCCTTCAAAATTTATTTTTCCCCAACCTCTGCTAATCCATCCTGCACACAGACAGTGTAACATGGACCTAAGTTTACACACTCTGAGCTGAAAACTACAGTGTACCCATAAAAACATTGCATTAGCTCTGTTATTAGTGTAGGTCCTCAAATGCAACAATCCATTTAGATTTACTTTCCATACTGAAATAAACTATTAAGAAAATGCACTGGTCACAAAATAAGGGGATATTTAATTATGGGATATTTCTTTTTGATATATCCCCTAATATATGTGAGCAGTATATATTCTGTTCTTTTGGTAATAGGGGTGCCATGATTAATCAACACTACACTACACTACATTTACACATTTTTCAGGGTTAAGTGGAAAATGCTTTTACACATTTGTTGATTTTGTTATCATGAATGGGGATGTAAATTTAGTCTGTGACATGCATTTTTTGCTCTAACTGGAAATATTTTTACATTATTGCTTACTGGAAAGTTAACCAAAGAGCATTGGCATTCTCTTATATGTTTTAATATATAATATATAATTCTAATATATGTAAATATTTAATATTTAAATGTTATATTTCATAATGAAGAGCTGCACCCTTTCTTCTATCTTTTATCTTTGACTATTGGTCTATGTTTACATGTTTGTATATTTATATATAATTCTGTCTCTGTAGTAGTCCCTCTGTTCTGCGTGTCACTGTTTTACATAGTTTGTGTTTTGATTTGTGGTTTTCTTGATGTTTATATAAGTAAGTAAGTATGTTGTCTTGTTTGTTTTCCTGTTGAAAACTAATAAAAAACTAGAATAACAAAAATATTCAATCCAGCCTTAGTTGGAGCACAGTGGAGCACATCTTCCATGTTTGAGCATCTGAACTGCAAGCATGTCAGCTTCTTAAAAGATTTGCCTCAGTAAGTTAGTTGTACTAGCCAGTTAGTTAACCAGTATTAGCCAATACCTAATGTTAAAAGCTGTCCTACCTCATGGTATGAACTGTACCATTTGTCTTTTGAAATGCATTTTTTCACAAATTGTTAATGGTATTTGCAAGTAACTGTTATTCACAATGAGCCTGCTCATATTACAAATAAAGTTGACAATTTTACACACTGCATACACAACTCCAAGCCCACAGTTGTGTTCGATTTGGGGAACATTGACATTGAATGTTTGCTTTGACAAATGACTTGAAAAAACTGACTCAGAAGGCAGTTCTACAGGACCATACAGAGAAGCTAGATGAACGGTTACCACTGAAAACACAAACTTATCAAAATGTAACTGTTCATAGATAACACGTTTGGCACAAAGGTTCGTCCCTGTTTGCCAAATTCAAACACACATCATCAGTTAATTTTTACAGCTATGATCATGTGTATCATTGGTGTTAAATTGTTTAATGTTAAATATTTTAGACTTTTATTGACATATAGTTTTAGAAGGAAAGTTTATTCAAACAACCTCAAGATAAATGTAAAGACTGATAGCTACATAAGAAGTATTTGGTAATTGAGCAAATCATAATCCAAACAGTTAATTATGTTTCAATAATCAGAAAATCATTCACCCTGTTCAGTAACACGTTCCTGCAAGAATACATGAAATACAATTAATTTATGCAGTATTTCATGAGTGTGTAATCCTTAATTCATGCATGTAATACACAATCGCTCATCATGAATATGCAAGTGATCTTGTCTCATGCATGCATTAATGCAGGAGCCATGTTATTAATACGTGAAACTTAAAGGTTTACTGAACTTTCTCATAAAGCTTAACAAAACTGTAACCCCTTCAGATACCTTTAATCTGCTCCATCTCACATTCTGCATGTACTGCTCTTTCCATTCACTTACGTTTACCCAAGATTTCTAGATTTAAAACATCACCCTATCTCAAAAATCTCTCTCTCTCTCTCTCTCTCTCTCTCTCTCTCTCTCTCTCTCTCTCTCTCTCTCTCTCTCTCTCTCTCTCT
>JAUZST010095036.1:0-19046 GCA_034779995.1 Parotocinclus haroldoi
CGGATTAGTTCATGAAGAACCAGCACGTTGTTTCATGGAGAGCATGATGGCGCTAAATGCTAGCGATTCCTCTCCTGTTTCGTCCCCTTCCTTATTAACTTAATCAGCACTCTTATTCACAACCTGCTCCTCCTTTTCTAACATTTTATACAGTATAAGTTCGAATGTCTTGAAGCATGCTCTGTAATCCAAGTGAGAAAATCTCACAAAGTTGAATCAGTTTGTCTGGACATCAGGTTTTTCTGGGAGGCTGGGACATTTGTCCAAATGTTTGTCCTTTTCTAATGAACACATTCAGCTATTGTAAGAGTGTGTTTATGCTTATGGTTTCGGGGCCACTTGTTTTGGGCCGACGCAGGACATGCTACTTTGTCGTTTTTAGTCTTGGTTTGCTTCGTTCACGTTTGACATGCTTTTACACCGAACCAAAATACGGAAACAAAAACCATATGATTAAGTTCACATATTGGACTGTTTACAGCTTTACTATGAAATCACAAGGCAAGATAAGATTTTGAAGGATAAGATAAGAATGTCCAAATACTTTTGCCCATATAGTGTGTCTAATCCAGAACACAGCTCTCTTAACAAAATCTATTTTCCGCTAGATAAGGACTCTAGAGCCTCCTTATGCGATTTATGGAGTTGGCCACTGTCGCTTCATTTGGGGTCTGGACTCAGCTCTGGGGTCTGGGATTGCCGCATAAATAAAGCTGAATTGAACTTGGAGGATATTGTTTTATAAAAAATCAGTCATTGTATTAATGGATGTAGCAGGTCAAATGTGTTTGAAAGAGCTACAGAATTAATTAATTAAAATTAACTCCTCTTTGGAAGCTTGGCAGGCTTCCGTACAAGCGCACCACTGTGAGAACATGGGTTCGAGTGCCTACTGTCTGTCTGAGAGTGGTGATGCCAGTCAGGGATTGTGTTTTTGGGGGAAAAGCAACGTAACCCTGCATCCCAGACCCGGAAAACACCGTTTGAGCCATATCCTAAACAGTGTTGTGTAGTTCCCCAGAACTCCCGTTACACAATATAAATCAAAAACGATAGGAAAAAAACTTGCTTCCTGTCAACGAGAGAACCTCTTCTTCACTGGCGTGTATCGTAAACCGGTTCCTACCAGACATCGTATCGTCCCTGCATGGGCGCACCAAAACACGCCCAGAACTTCATACAATGCGTTCCAACACGCGGTTCCTACGTCTAAACACGCAGCCCACGTTCAGAGCTGGGGCACGGCAAAGAATGTATGGTATGATAACAGCACAGCCCAGAGTCACGGCGTCAGCATGTCATGTTGTCAACACACACCTTGGTTTTCATCCTGAGCGTGAGAAGGGGATGAAAACGTTCCGTAACCAAACAGATCACCAGAGAGGGGTGAACCAGAGGTACCGTTTCCACTTACGCGCATGATTTTTGGGTGGCGGGAAGCGGGATCTTTCCAAGGACAGCCACTGTGGATGTAGGGAGAACCTACCAATCTCAAGCAGTACAAGGAAGCCAGGCTCACCTCTATTGCCATGATATGATATTTGCAGAAACTGCCCTGGTTTTTTTCTCTTCCCATCAGATCCAAACGACTAATCGTTATATGTTATTATTATTATTATTATAATTATTATTATATAACTTAGTGGGCTTGGGTGGCACAGCAGTCTAAACGTGACCCAGGTTTGAGTCTCAGCCGAACAGGGTAATAAGGGACAGGCACCCCTGTTCTACACCCTGTAAATTCCAGGGAGGGTATGGTTTCTGGTTCCCTCATTATCCTCAACTCTGCCTGTGATAAACATGGTAAAAAGGTGGGTCACACATGGGCGCAATGGTCTGTTGTTGAGGGAAGGTGGTGCATTAGCAACCCGTGCAACAGTAAAGCTTATGCCTGCATCCTGTGTACTGGAGCATCTGTGACAATGTGGAGAAGTCCTTCAAACAGCACCCCTAGTGGCCAGCTTTAGTATAACATGATATTCAATCGTTTTTTTCTTGTAATCTTAATGCTGCGTTTTAACAGTCAAGAAGCAGCTGATTATGAGAATCAAGAGCTCTGGGGCATTTGGGGTTCTTGGAAAAGTTGTCTGTGTCTGTGACAGGGTTCATTGCTTTAGTTCCTGAAAAGTTTCACATGCTCTTTTTTGTGGCTTACTGCTGATTATTTGGTAGGTTCCTGAAAAGTTCCTGTATTAAAACTAATCACCTGGTCAACCAGACCAGTGTTACGTAATCCTACAGAAACTGGTATTTGCCAGAGCTTGGTGCACGCTGCCGAAGCCTGGGAGAGGGCGAAGGCCAATCATTGCTTCCCAGCATGGGCGCTGGCCCTGTGCACACTCTTTAAGATTTTTATCCATTCGGCAAGGATGAGGTTGGGTGGGTGAGGTTCCTGAGTTTGGGATGGCATGTGGCTGCGAGTCCACGTTCCAAATAAATGCCTACGCCTTTGAGGGTGCAGCTCATGGGCCGATGCCCAGACATGGGGTGTTGGTCAGTTAGGGCCAAATGCAGATTCTGGACTTTAGAATCTTTACAGACTCCCAAATTTGTGTGAGAACTAAAACCCTTTTGTCGATTCCTGGAAAAGAATCCGTTTTCCTAACAGTATCTGCGTTCCCGAAAAAGTTCCTCTTAGAGCTACTGTATGTGAAGTCCATGTACTGAATGTACAGAAAAAGCAATAAAGGTTCCCGAACATGTTCCTGAAACTGGCTAAGTTCCTAAAAACAAAGAGGATATAAGACAGAGATGTGGTGGATTTAGGGTGGAGAGCCTCAGGAGGCTTGGGGATGACGTCTAAACCCCTGATGGTGCCTAAGGCCCAGTTCCTCATGGTTTTTTAAAAGAGGTCGAGGTTTTTGTTAGTCATCTTTCTCTCTCCGATCAGGAGGAATACATGATTACGTTACTCAGATTTCCAGATATCAAAATGTCTTTTTTTTATGAACGCAAAAACGCGTGACAAGTTCTGAAACGTTACACACGTATATTAAAGTTGTCCTTCACACTTCAGACCCTGTGGAAAAGTTTTAATCAAAGCCTGTTCTAATTTCCACCTTAAAATCAGCCTGACCAATCAGAGCTCGGTTGCCGGGCAGAACAGCTCATCCTATTAGCACCAGAGCACCACACGAACAACAGGATAAAAAAATGTAATCAAATCTGTGGTGTTATAAAGCTGAAAGGGTGCAGAATAATGACCATTCCCAGTCACCAAATGGAAGCGTTTTACAGTTTATTAGAGCATTCTAATATTTTCATAAACACAAAAAACCCACAAATTCGAGCTTCCTGGGCACGGCGAAATCTCTATGACAAATGAAAAGAAGCGAAATTAAAAAAAGAGCTTAAAAAAATACATGTATCACCTATAGATGGTGGGCTTTTATTCCAAGCTTTAAGTACTGCATAACTGCATAATTTATAATATATATAATAATTATATATGGTCATCGTACTATATTAAACAACGATGTATCTAATCTAATGGTGGCCTGAGACTTTTGCACAGCACTGCACGTTCTCCCGAACCTGCCATAGTTTTACACTCTCAAAAGTAACACTATGAAGCATTGCTAGCTCCTCGTTAGACACGCTTATCTTTGCTATGGTCCTGTTTACGACCTCGGCACACGCGCATATCATTGGATCGGATTAGGATTAATGCGTGTGAATCACTTCAGAGTGACTGTGGTGGAAGTCTGATCTACAGGAAACATTGCAGCCTCTACCGGTTACTAAATACAGGGGTTTATATACTTCTTCAGCCTGGACTGTGAGTGATGAGCGTTCAATTAATGAAAACGTTTTTTCTGTCAGGGGTTCCTCAGGGCCGGTTTGCATGGTTACGTGTTGCTATTGTAAAATCAACAAGTCGGATCAACAGGTCCCTGTTTTTTCTTCCGTGTCTGAAAGTGAGAATTCATTTGACAGTGATATAAGACTGACGCCGTTGGAACTCGGGAAGAAGCTGGTCTCCATTTGCAGTGTTTCCCACAACAGAAGATCTCTGCCAACTGTCATGCTGACAATACGGACGGAGCAGAATGACCCGCCCACGCGGCTGCATGCACATTCTCCGAAAGGATCAAACAAAACCTCCTCTCTTTTGCTATTTTATCTTGTTGATTGTTTTCTTCTGCCTGACCTTTCCACCCTGCTCGTGTCATGCGCTGCGACGAACGACCCAAATCGACGCTTTCTAAATTAAACTCCAGTCTGACAGTGACATTTGTTTCCAGGGAGAATAATCTCCGCGTCGCTACGGTTCTACGCGCCCTGGTTTCCGGTCTCGATTTCTGAAGGACGTCTCTCTCCTCGTCTCTCGTCTTTGATTTCCTTTTTCCTTTGCCGGACGCCCAGTGCTAGTGGAACCTCCAGATCAGGATGAGTCCCTTTCGATGGAAGGGCCTGACCTTGTTTTAGGTTTCAGCTCTCTCACCTTTGTTTGTTTATTCGTGTGCGATCAGACACCACATGGAACGCCAGACTGAGCCTGGTGACCTCACCTCCGTAGATCCACTTCCAAACAATCTCGGTGATCAGACCCACATGTCACCCACACAAACACACACACACAACAATGCACACAAAATAGCCTTGTAATTGATCTCTGATTTCACCCGCACTCACTGCCAACAGGTTTATAATGAGTAATAATACAAGAGATGCCATTAAAAGACTGCTCTTCAGGTTTTTTTCCCGTGTTTGTCCTCTTCAGGGTCAGGGTTTGGCTCTAGAAGGGGTGGCATTCCATTTCGGGGATGCCAGGGGGTTAGGTGCACCACCCTAGCACCATGGAGTATTGTAATATACTAACTGAAACCACTGACATTGGAGATCTGAATATTAAACCTGGATCATAGAAGAACAGAAGATCAGAAGATCAGATGATGTTCTGAATGGCTTCAGCAGCTATCAGTGATTAACGATCAGGAACTGCAATTTCCAGCATTTGCATTTGGATCCTCTTTTTTTGGGGTGATTTTTTTGTTTGTTTGCGCACTATAATCTTCTTTCGGTTTGTGTATCAGAATCACACATTATCTGTGTAACGTGATCTTCTGGGTTTCCTCTGACCTGACCACCCACAGACTTGTCGGTAAGTGAGTGATGGACCGATGACCTGTTTTTCCAGGATAAAGCATTTAACGTTAATGAATGAATCCCCGGATCCTGTTGACATACGATCACGATAATGTTCAGGAGCACTTCTGGTTATGAAATCAGGGGCAACTACTGACTCATGGCTTTTTTTTTTTTTACCATGCATGAATAAGTTCCAGCAAGTAGGAAGGAAGCTTTCAGCGTCAAGTACGCTGACAGGAAATGAATCACAGGTTCAGTTTCTTCTGCGTAATGATCCTGATTCTTTCTTCTTTCACTCTCTCTCTCTTTCACTCTCTCTCTCTTTCTGGTTTTAGGGGATTTCAGAGCAACTGTGCCTTTCAGCAACGTAAGTGCTGCTTCGGATCCTTAAATAAGTTACTCAGCTTGACCCTGGTGGAAGAACCAGTCACGATTTCCCAGAATGCTTTCGAAAAGAAACCGAAAATAAACAAAAGGAGCATCTACTGAGTCTATTCCAAGCTCCGCCTCCTGATGGAAATGTTATATTGCTGAAAAACTCATGCAGCGACGTAGCAGGCACATATGTAAAGGATCCGCAAGTGAGCGGATAAGTGCTTCCCCTGCTGCCCTATACAAAGGCTCTCAGAGGCTACTTTTGGGAAGTGTACCTTTTGGTGAGAGATGCTTGATCACAGCTGGGCCTGTAGATCCTCCACACTTATAGGTTGCTAAAGCTGGCGTCACAGCCGTTCCCATAAACGCTTGATTGGTGATACATCTGGATTGTGTTTTTGGTTGCAGGCAGAACTTGCTCAGCAATGCTCCTGCACATGCGGTTGTGTTTTCGATTTTAACTCAGCAAGCCGGAATACGATTCAACCAAAGGGCACGCAAACGTTCGACTGCGATACATCAGTTTAGGTTCTTGAAGGTTCTGGACCCAAGAACCCTCCGCACATGCGGCACATCTGGAGTATGTCACGTATTATCCACTGCAGGCATTTTCATTTTACCGAAGAAATCCATGATCAAAAACAAAAGCTGTTGTATTGCCAAACGAAACAAAAACAAATCCTTCAACACCTCTGGAAATCTCGACGGACCAAAGGAACACGGCTGGAGGAAATGAGACCAGCGGAAATCTGTTTAGCAGGTGGCTTCTCAGCAGAGAGAAGATCTAATTAAAATAAACAATTCATTCACGTTTCAGTATAGGAGTTATTTAATGTCCGGCGTGAGTGAGAAAAGTTAAGAGGCGTCGGAGAGATGGAGGGGATTGTACAGCAGGTGGAGGAATATCTTTTCAGTTGCATTTCAGATTTGTAAATACAGACAATTCCTGTTAGCACAGCATACACAGCCTCAGGGTCCAGCCTTTTCTGCGTGTGTCTTACACTCCCAAAACCCATGCCAGTAGGCGGATCTCTACTCATACTGTGTGTGTTTGAGTTTCTGTTCCTTGGTTTAGCCAGGGATTGTCCCAGATTCACGTTCCTCCGCAGGGTCATAAGCAAACATTTGGGCACCCTTTCACAGTTTTGGGAAACCGTTTCAAGCAAATATGACATTTATCTGCCAACTTCATGCTTCAAACATGTCTCTGAAAATAAACAATATAGATGATTAGACACTGGGTCTTGCCACAAGAAGGCGCAAAACTGCTTCCTTCACTGCTCTAAAAAAGGCTACTTTTGGGAAGTGTACCTCATGGTAGGAAGAAGGCATTTTGCATCATCTGGGTTGTTCTGACCTAGCTGTTAGGAGGTGATTGGGTTCAGTGGGACTGTGGAGACACACGCATGGTGGACAGGCTCCGGACGGCCCAGACAGATCCCCATGAGAGAAAATTGGTGCGCATTACGTGTTATGCCATGGATAGCCAGCCACCGTCACCTTCTTTTGCACTGGTGTCATGAATGAGAAACCTGGACCTGGACCCTGGCCTCTAGTGATGAATCCAGGGTCTGTTTGGGATCTGAAGATGGTTGGGATTGAGAACAGAGACCTCGTGGTGAGCGCTTTAATGGATGAGAATTGACAGGTCTTGCCGCTACATTAAAAACATAACATTAACTGGCTGCAGGGTGCCAGCAAGTGCTTAAGGTCATCAGAAAAAAGATTTCTTAAAGACGAATGAACTCATTGATACTTGTTAAGCCTCTGTGGAGTTTGCATGTTCTCCATGTGAGTTTCCTCTAGGCACTCCGGTTTCCTTTCATATTCCAAAAACATGTGCTTGGTCAACTGGTGTCTCGAAAGTGTCCCAGTCTGAGTGAGACACAAAAAGATCAAGTGCTCAGTTTTTCCCTCTTGCATCCCTCAATCCACCATCTCTGTCATTGGCAGAGGTGTGTGTGTGTGTGTGTGTGTGTGTTCATCACTGGGGCTCTGACGGCAGCACTGGCAACAGCGAGGCCTCTGATTGGCCAGGGCCATCCGGCGAGTGGGAGACTGACTCACCAAAGGTGGGCTGGAGGGAAGCTGACTCACCCAGAGAGAGAGAGAGAGAGAGAGAGTAGCAATCACAGCTACATACACACACACACACACACACACACACACACACACACACACACACACACACACACCACCACCACCTTCATATACAGTATTAGATCATAGTTGACATTTAACTCCTGTCGGCAAACTGATTTTCTAATACAATTCTGAAGTCACAGGCCACCGGATCAACCAGTACACCTATAAAGCCAAATTATGTGGACACCCCAAAGATCACACCCAAATCCAGACAGTGCATTAAGAGACTCCTCCTATCCCGAAAGATTTCAACTAGATTTTTAGGTTTTATCCGAGAGGATTCACTTCCTTTGATCTGTAAGAGGTAGGGTAGGTTTGATGTGTTTGGCTTATTGGTCCCAACCTCAACCTCTCCCAAAGAAGTCATGTCAGTTTTGCCCAAGCCTTCAAACTTGGCCGGACCATTATTATATTGCACAACCTCTACCAAACTTTACAGTTAGCTATAGGGAATGATATAAGGAATCATGTTTTCTGACTCTACCTTGATTTCAAAACGAATATGAAGAGGATCCACAAGATCTTCTGGGTAATCTGATCCTGTCCATGCCCCATCCTGTCAGTATGTTTTGGCACTCTTGGCTGACCGTACACCCTACTGAACAGTCAATGTGGGGGCTCTCTGGTCCAGTTTAACCTGCTTCTGTTTACTCCTATAAATATATCACTTGCTACTCAATCATCATCACTGAGTGATCTCATTTGCCTAACTGAACAACTTGACCAACCCGACCTTGACTTTTCATGTGCTTTTCAGATGCTTGTTTAATGAAAATGCCTCTCTTATAATCGCTTCATATTCATTTTGAAATGTCCCCTCATTTATGTAAGCAGTGTGATAATTAAAATAGACGTTGCTAAGCCTTTCCATATCGCTGCCATCTTCATGATCCATAACCTTTAAAAGGGATAACTCCACACTCTACCCTGTAGAGAATATACCAAACTCTTCACAGACAGTAAATGAGGTGTGGATCGATCCCAGGCCCCCGAACACGTGGTTACTAAAACCACTCTTTGGAAAAATCCAGCGTAAATCCCTGATCTAAGGGCATAAGCCCCGTTACTGTTCAGATGAAAACCCCCTTCATCACTGTAATCAGACGAGTAATCGACAGCCTCTGATCTGAAATGATTAGGAAGCAGGTTGAATCACGTCCACCCCTGATGGGACTCCTGGACACATTTACGAAAATGCCAAGTGGGCAGATCCCACGTACTCGTGGGTACGAATATTGCAGTTCTTAAGAAGTGGAGGAGGGAGCTCCATCTCCCTTTGCTTCCGGAGGAGTGAGGATTCACTGATGGTTTTATGTCTGCTTTGTCTTGGTCAGACTGCAGGCAATTACATTACAAGTTGCTGTAAATATCAGTTCACCTTTAAAATGTGTTTTATCCTGGTCATGATCTTGGTGGGTCTGGTCCATGACAGGTTGTGGCAGGAAACCAAGCTGAAATGGGGAAAACATGCCAATCTCCACTCAGTCCCTAACCAGTCTCTGTAGCTTTACACTACCATTGGTAGCTGCTCTAGATTTAACAGGACGAGTTGAATACTTGAGTAATTCACATATCAGCTCTGATCATTGCTACTCAGCACCTGGAACTGTTCCAGGGTCAGTCCAGGAGTGCCAGAGCCTCTTGTAAAACAGAACAGGAAATAGTTTATAGCTGATCCAGAATCTGTGTTCAGCTTCTAAAGCCTGCTGAGAGCTGATTCAGTGCTTCAGCCATGTCGGGCATGTACGACGTGTGTGTGGTTAGCAACCATGCTATGCTAACGGCCGGATGGCGTCTGTTTATACACGGATGACTCCTCACTCATGAATGGTTGTGTCAAGCCAGAGTCAAACTTCCTTCCTTTCACTGCCTTGGGACTTTGAGCCACGGAGGAAGAGAATCATTTTGAACTTTCTGATTGATTTATTGCCCTAAAAAGCTAAAAAGGTAATTAGTTTGATAACTGTTTTAGTTACACGGCCATACTATTGAACCAAACCTCTGTTCTTATGCTCGTTGCCCATTTTAGGAGTTCCATCATATAAAAGTGTTTGGTAGTTCTACAAGCTGTTACCTGTTAGCTTTTACTCTCTTCTCTAATGGTCAGGGCCCCATCAGCTCACACTGTTTGTGTGGTGGACCTGGTCCTGACTATTAGAGACCATTAGACTAAAGGGATGTAGAGAAACAGCTGGACTACAGTCTGTAATTGTAGAACTACAAAATTCAATCCAATTTTATTTGTATAGTGCTTTTTACAATAGACATTTAGCTTTAAACAAGTAAGAACCTCCAGACCAGAACAAATACGGAATCCCACCTAAAACCCCCCCCCCCCCCCCACACACACACTTTACGTTTATTCTACGTTCACTCAATGTTTGATTCAGTTCAATTAATTCAATTCAATTGTATCATGTGGTTTACATTGGTAGGTAATGAGCAAGCCAAATAGGTGACAGTGGCAGGGAAAAACTCCTTGAGATTAAGAGCAAGAAAGCTTGAGAAGAGCCAGACTCAGAAGGGGAAACCCATCCTCGTTTGGGTAATAAACATAATGAACATTATACAGGAAAACGTTGAAATAAAACCATGCGATATTTATGGTAAGTGGAACTGAATTGTGGACAGTGTGGATCAGTAGAGGGTCATAAAAATAAAGAAAATATGTGAACCTCCAGGCTAAAGAAGAACGTGAAAAGGAGTGAAAAGGAGGTAAGGATAACGGCAAAAGAGCCTCAGAAACCTCTAGGTGGCTTTACTTTTGGAACGAGGCCATGGAGAAAACTAAAATAACCCAACTCAGATACAGCAGCTACACCCCAAATGGGATCCCAGACCATCCCAGAGCATGACAGGGGCCGTGTTTGAAACCCCAAGTCCATCTTTAAGTCTGTCATGCCTGTGTGAAGCCAGAAAGCTCAGTCTGGACATTCAAACCACTTTCATAGTTTAAAAACAGCCATGTTATCATAACTGAGGTGCAGTAACATAACCCGACCTGGAATGTCGCATCCTCAAAGCTCTTTGGTGCTCTTTGATTGCTCAGAGAGAGGGTTAAAGTCTGATCCAGAACCAGGACAAACATTTCTACTAAAGGGGTTTGTACCAGTAATTGATTGTTTGTTGTTTTGACTGCAAACCACATTGGATGAGTAATTAATGTGAGTCTTTGCATCGTTAAAAAGTCGTGACAACATTTCTCCTGCTGTAGGTGGAGAGAAAGAGGAGTGAGTGAGAACTGGGCTTTGGTAGTCGGGGCTTGCTCAGCGCCGATTGACGTCGTAACGCTCGGTCCCCCACCACATGGTATGGCTCTGCCCATGCACGCTAATATCACTCCAGCGGCCCTCTTAGCGGCCTCCAACCCTTCATCTCCATCAATGGACCTCACAAACAGAAACACACAGCACTTTCTTAAAGAGACAGGATCACATTCATACATTCATACAAAATAAAAAAAAAGGAAAAAGGAACACACGGGCTGCTCGATACGGAGGATCAAGCCTGCCAAAAGTACAAATAAATAAATAAATAAATTTATCCATATCCATAAAAGTAATATGTCGAGTAACACTGTAAAGAATAATCATTATAAATGACAGAATAAATAAATATACATAAAAATAAATATATTAACTATACAAAACTGTGCATTAATTAAAATTTACGGTTTACTTGAATGTCTTAAATGTCTTTGTGTTATTATTTTTTTCCTTTCAATTTATTTATTTATTTCCGTAACTATTAATAAATGAATGCATAAATAAATAAATGCAGCAAATAAATAGTTATGGAAATACATTTTAAAAATTAATAAATGAAAAGAAAAAACAATAATAATACAAAGACATTTGAGTAAACCAACATTTTAATTAATGCACGGTTTTAGTTATTAATATATTTATTTTTATGTATATTTATGTATTTAGTCATTTATACAACATTACTTTTATTAAGTCGTTTACTTAAGTATTTATTTATTTATTTAGAGTTTTGATTGATTCAGGATTGCTCGAGTCCAGCGTTAAATGAGTTTCTAGGATGTCAGACTGCTGGAAGTTGGTGATAAAGAAAAATACAATTCAGCAAATACTTTAAAACAAAATGCAACAAAATCACAACTGCAGGGGTGCAGAAGGTCTCAGACCGTATCTGACTTATCTATCCTATAATAAATAAAGTAAGCTGGACATCCCACACCCTTTCAGAGACATGTGCATTCATGTTATGGAACATGACCTGGGTCCTAAACTCTTCAGTTTTTTTGTGTGGTCTTGGGTTCACAAAGGTTCAGCCTCTAATTTGCATGCAGGGCCTGCAGTAGGTACTTACAATAATCTGAATTCCTGTCCCCTGTGAGAGCCTACGTCCCCGTGTCCCTGTGGGACTGTGTTTTTAAGTCACTGAGTCCTGTTCTGCCCCTTGGCTGGCAGTGACATTTAAGCCAAGGTAACGCTGCAGCTACTTGCGAGTGCTGGACCCACGCACCGCACTGGGAGAATGTCAGGGTGCCGAGCTGCTGCCTCGACGATCATTACCTTTGACATTTCCCCGGCCGGAGCAGAGCTGTCGGATAGGTTAGTGCCGTAATTGCCCTCCACGTGTAGCCATGTGGATAGAGGATACCGTTTCGGACGGGGGGGGCTGCATCAACATGACGCTCTCACCTCCCGAGTATGAAGCAAGGTCACCTCACAGCGGCCGCACCTTGCTAAAGCCACATCCGAATGACGTCTAATGAGGCTGGGGGGTGGGTAGGGGGGCAAGTTCTGCAGCGCCATGCTAGAGCACGCTGCGAGCCCTGAAGGGATCATTATTTGCATTAACCTTTTGCTGTAAATTTGGTGCCGTTTTGTGTTTGGCCCCAAAGCGTTGCGTTATTACAAAAATAACACTGACTGGATAAAACAGGGCGCAGGGCGGATTTTGGACTAGCAGTGAGACCATTAATGCTCATAAACAGAGTGACTTCCAATTAAGCTGAGGTCTTAACGGTGCAAGACCGGATTCACAAATGTGTTTCATGAAAAAAAAAAGCTTCTTAAATATGAGATAAATTAGATATCCCCTCATTTAAAAAAAAACTTCATTCTTAGGAAAAAAAGCTACAAAAATTGCTATTCTTGAAATAACAAGATTAAGAGCGTAAGCGTTGACGAGGTGAGCTCATAAATTGTCCAAACTCCAAACAGTTTCTTCAATGAGAAATTTTCTTTTCCCTTTTGGCTGTTTCTTGTATCGGCACCTCGATGTCTTCTTTGCAGAAAATGTTTGGTTTGGTGTTTTTCCCGGGAGCAGATTAAGGACAAATGCCGTATATTGTAAGCCGTACGATGGGACATACTGAAGTTCAGATTTTCTCAAGATAAGCTTTTATTTCAATATATAACGTTCTTATGAACCTCTAAGAATTTATGTGAAAAAGCTTCACAGGTTTCTTCTTGAGGAAGCTTTTGTGAATCCGATTCCCTGATCGGCAGCAGCAGCAGCAGCAGCAGAGGGATGGGTTCTTCTGAACTCCTGAACCCCAGAGCAGTCCTTGTTGTGGTACTCCAAAGAAAATACAACCCCAAATGAGAAAAAATGGGGACAGTATGGAAAATGGAAATAATAAAAACTTCAATCACTGTTTCTTTGACTTCTATTTCATCGCACACAGTGTAAATCTGAGATGTTTCGTGTCCTGTCTGGTCAACTTCTATCCCATCCCATCCCATCTTTGTTCCTTAAAGACTTCCTGGATGCTGCTTTTGAACCGAATCATGATTATAATCCCCTTTTGACATCACGAAATGAAATGAAGGAAAAAAAAACAGATTTCTACTTGATTCTCCACACCATCCCAACTTAGTGTTTTCTGATCTGAGGTTGTATTAAACATGCTTCTTTGATAACGTTTGACTTCAGCATTGGAAGATGAAATCCATTTTGGCCATGCAGAGTCCGATACACTTCTGTAAAGGGAACTGGGACTAAAAGTTTTTTTCGTCGGAGCAAATCTAGGCCATCTTTGTTGCTTTCCACACTCTGATTAGCGTGGCGCCCACTCACAGTGAGTGGTGTGGCGTGAACGCCCGGCCTCGCAGTGGGGGAATGAAGTGGAGTGCACTCAATACGCTCTCGCCAGAGGTAAACAGCTCTATGTGTGGTGCGAATCCTGTCCATTGCAGTCCTGAAAAGCGACTTTGTGTTCAATCTAGTCCATCAGCACAGCTCAGTGCCTTCACACGCCGTCTTGTTTGCCTCGTTTTCGTTTCCTACTTTGGTTTATTTCTGCGGAATTAAGTGCCGTTCAAAGCAGAGCTGTCGCAGCACTCCCAGCGCGCTCGTGTGACGCCTGAGACGTCCGCCCGTTCATTATTTTAGTCGCTTTGGGTTCCTTTCTGTTTTTTTCCCCCTCTCTCTCTGTAAGTAGATGAAGGCTGAGAAAGCTGTAACGAGGTCTTTCGGTTCATCCTCAGACAATCAGCGTGGAAACCGCAGGAACGTCTTTCCAATGAGAGTAAGTGTAGCCATGTAAAAGGTTATAATTAAATATAGTCTGATGATGAGGATAAAGGCACAGGCGACCAAGAATCCAACGTACACGCCCTTCCACTTACTCAGAGCGAAGATATTAAATCACGTAAGAAATGTGCAGTCCTTGATCTTACTTTATCTCCAGTGGAATTCGATCTGTTGGGCACAGGTAGAGTAGAGGTACACCCTGAATGTCCATCGCAGGGTTCTGTACAGGTCGCTCAAGTTTTGAATGCTTTTCCAGCATCCAGGAATAACTTTTATGTTAATGAAATGAAATAAATGGTGAAACAGGCACTCTTGTTTGTCTCCAAGGGGTAGAAGTTCGGCTCTAGTTTCAATTGTGCCCCTGTAGGCCCCCAGCTAACTACGAAATTTCATTTGTGCGATTGTGTGACTTCGCACGTTGCATAGAAGGTGAAGCCACAGCACATCGAGAAGATGGCACACCGTCCAGAACCCACCCTCTCTGCCAGTGCAGTTGGACACTTCGACAGAACCGCACCACTCTCCCAGGCTCAAAGGCGGCATGTCGGAGCGTGAGCTCCAGATCTGCAGAAAAAGCCTTCATCTTTTTAATAAGGCCTGAGGTAGTGAACCCTGAAGGTGAAGGATGAGATTGCGATGGCAGGGCTGTCCTTTAGCATCGCCTGGAGACACTATTAAAGAAATCGCCTCAGTCCCGACTCCGGGCGTCACCTCAGGCTCACTTCTGTTCTCTGTTATTATTTCTTCCAGCCTTTCTTGTTTTTTCTGCATCAGTGGTTTTTCAGAGCTTTTTTTTTGAGCCTGTACAGAAGAAAAATGTTCAAAGTCATCTCCAGAAATGTTCCTAAAATGGAAAAAACATTACACGGTTATTGTGTGTTATATGGACAGCGAATGAGCAATGCTTCATAGGGTTCTGGGTGCTTAAGTTTTCCTAGTCAGATAGTGATTGGACCTTTAATCTGGCAACATTCAGTGCTTCATCTTCAGCGCTGATATGGTTCTGGACTATTATGCCCTGATGAACCGTTTCTTTTTTACGTGAAGAGAAAAAAGTACCTCCTTTGCCGTTTGGTCAATTTGAGGGTCTCAGAAACACCACTTTCTGACGAAAACTTCATCATGAACGTTGCAGCTCGCCACACAGGATCCTAATCAGGTCTAACCTCCTAGTGAGCTCAGAATATTTTATTTGCAGCAACTAATCCACACACAAATTCATGCAGTACTGGAAATTTGTATGCAATATAAAAAACTCAATTTAATTTGTAAAAAGCTTTTAACGGCTACAGTACAGCCTTTATGGTGTGATCATGGGGACGCCAAGTTTCTTCTTCTACAAGTTTCTCAAAGCTTGATTCGAAATTGTTGTTTTGTAAGAGTAGCAGCTTAGAAATCACTTTTCAGGGGGAACATAAATAGTAAATGCTATATTTTGCCTAGAGAAGCCATATTGTCCTGAAAAAATGTAATCGTCCGTACAAACGTCCCGTATTTTCTGTTTGTATCATAATAGTGTCAATGTTCATATTTGATCACTATACTATTTCTAAATCAACAAAACTAACGGTGGCCTAAGATTTTTGCACCGTACTGTCAATTTCCATGACGAAAAAAGGCTTGTGAACCCTTTAGACCTGAATTTCTCTATCAATTTGCGTGTTCAGCACTAATTAATCAACACAGTTTAGGTTTAAATGTAGAAGAACTGATAGCTCAGGTTTCCAAAAGGCAGAATCTTACTCCATGATAAGATGAACATGAACATGACACAGCATCTCGATCCGGTTAAGGTTCGGTTAAGTCTGACTTGGTGCTTTAAAAATGCAAAAATTGTTTTCATAGTTTGACTGTTGCACTTTGGCTTGTTGTCTCGTTACGTCAGCTTTTAAGTTTCTCTAGCCTGACATTCTCCATTTCTTAAACCATTCATCATGAAAGGAACCCACAAACTTAGCCCACGGTCCAAAGCTGGCCAAAACACATGACACCAACCAATCGGTTCAGAGATCAGATCAGGGTTTAAGCATGCACAGATCAGTGCAAAAGAACGAGACGAAGGATTGAACAGCAGTATTTTAAAGAGAAATCAGACCTGGTTGCTGGTTTATCAGCTTGCCATTTCTGTAATTGCATATAATGATGACCTGTGGGGGTGTCTACATTTGTTTACAGCCTGTATAACACACAAATGTGGCTTTATTTGATTGTATAACATCTACTTTTTATCCAAAATGCACATCCTAACTTTGTAAAGAGTCCTGAATTTATAAATACATGTATAAATTACTCTATAGTTGATCATAATGGAACCTCCTCAGTCACATTTAGGTCAGGCCCTGTTCCAGCGGTCATGCTTCCAGATCATCTTCAGAACTGGTTCAGCATTATTACCACATTGCTGAAGTTCTCCGACCAAGACCTATTGACACTGGGAGCCCTGACAATAAAGGATTTCTAATAATACCTGAGAGACGAAGACAGTTTTGAAGACCATCGTTTACCGTGTGCAGCGGGTCACGTCTAAGACCAGTGGAAACACGGGCTGGTGACTCGAATGAGCATGAGAATCTAGCACTGGGACTTTGTTAGTGGAAAAGAGGTAAGAGTGCAGCTGTGATGCAGGAATGTGGAATCGGTGACTAGGATTTTCCACTAGCCCTGTGGAAAATCAATTAAAAAATATTTCTATTATGTTCTGCAGATGAGAGTGGGATAAATAAAGTGTGCGGGTTAGAAGCGGTGCTGTGTGGGAGCGGGTGGGCACCGGATCACTCCCCGGGGGAGCAGGCCATCCCATGCAAACCTACGATTGAAATGACGGTCCCAGTCCCAGTCCCAGTCACAGAGGTTAGGTCACCTTTCTTTTGGGATCGGTCACAAACAGTTTGAGTGTGGCCCTCATATGATGAGCAGCAAGAGGTGATAGCGGCAAGAAAAAACTCCCAAATACAGATTCCAGTTTAACAGGAACCAGGCTCAAATGATGATGGATGAGATCAGACAATTGGATAAAGTTCTCTTGTTCCACGTTTTTCTGGATTGGACCCCAGTCCATTACTGCTGTCCTCCAACCAGGCTCGGTTCTCTGCACTTGCTGACCGAAAGTGCCACGTTGGTGAACGAATTAACATGCATCGAGCTTCTTAATTGTGATCTTTATTTATTTCACCCGTAAGTGCTCTTTTTAAGGGTCGATAACGAACGACGATTAATCCAACCAACGAGCTCTCACAGCTCCGGGACTTTCTGAAGTCTCAGTGTACACATAATCCAGGCGTAACCATGGCGACTCAGTCTTTTCTATAGATTGCCATGAGATTATAGAGCTGTGTTTAAATAGAATTCAGCACTGAGCTCGAAATGCTTTTCGTTCAGGGCTGAAATGGCCTCGAGCAGTGAATCGGGGGCTTCAGGGTGACTCGCGTATTAAATGCTCATTTCCCGTCGATCTCACCGAGGTTAAGACAATCAAGACTTCCCTACAGGCATCAGGGGAGATCTGTGCAGGGATAACACGGCGTCTGCACTCCAAGCAACAAACCATCAAAGGAGATTTTTCTGGTTTTCTGGTTCTGTTTGTTTAAAAAAAAAAGGCTACGCAGGATTTCACTCCAAGTGGCCATGTGTGTTTATCTGTCATATCCAAATGTCATATTCAAGGAGCAGCGCTGAGTCTGGTGTTAATCACCATCGTGAAGAAAACATTTCAAGCCTTGGCGCAAAAAAAGAGAGGATCTCTCCCACACTTGTACTTTTTAGTGGCTTTAAATGACAGTTTGCCTATTTTCATCTATTTATATAAGAGGCTTTTTTAGCGCTGCTTTAATACAGAGAGCTTTCCAACACTTTGATTCTGGATCTGACGAATCAAACAATCAGGGTTTTTTTTTTTAAAACCCAAACTGCAAACCCAATGTTGGATCAAACATTCCTTACATCATCGACAGTCTTTTAACCGCCTTCAGATCAACTTTTCCAGCTTTGGTTCATCACTGGCAGGGATTTAAATAATTGTTCTTCTGGTTGTTCCACTCGTGGCCAAACATTAGAATGGTATTTATAAATCACAAAGTCTATCCAAGCTTGGATTGACTTTGACTCAAAGCATTGGAAAGGGAGGTCCAGATCATCCACCTGAAAAACGACCAGAACAGTAACTCTGTTAGTTTTATTCAAATTCAAATCTATTAATCCAGAGACCTCCGTACATTTCTATAAACGTACCTCCTCAAATCCAACCCATCAAGCATGTGAGTTTTGGAAAATAACTATATTTCATTTATATTCTAACTAACTGTTTTGTTTTGTCTCGTTTTTTTTTGTTTGTTTTTGTCTGGGCTGTTGTTTTTCAGCTCACTGTGCTTTTAGTTTAAAGGCAAGCACACTAATGAAAATGCTGGTTCAGATTTTTGTGGGGAGATGTTCCTACTGCAGCAGGATAAGATTATTTCTTTAAGATCAAGACGTGCTGAGTGTCATGGATTTTATTCCGAAGTCACCTGACCTGAAGTCCATCGAGTTTTTAGTGGGGCACTTGAAGACAGAAAACAGAGCATTCAGTATCATCACAAGATGACAATAACAATTATTTACTTGTTTAGGTTATGAGGATTAAACTTGTTTAGGTATTAGTGTGTTGGTGTGTGTGTGTTGGTGTGTGTATGTGTGTGAGACAGTGTGTGTCAGTGTGTTTGTGTTTCTGTGTGTGTGATGGTATATGTGTGTGTGTTTGTATATGTGTGTCAGTGTGTGATGGTATGTGTGTGTGTGTTTGTGTATGTGTGTGACGGTGTGTGTGTGTGTGTGTGTGTGTAAGACGGTATATGTGTGTATGTGTGTCAGTGTGTGTGTGTATGTGTGTGAGACAGTGTGTGTCAGTGTGTTTGTGTTTCTGTGTGTGTGATGGTATATGTGTGTGTGTT
>JAUZST010095047.1:0-19045 GCA_034779995.1 Parotocinclus haroldoi
TCGGACGTGTAGCTGAATTGCAGGAGAAAAGGATCGCCGATCGGCTTAGCTCCAATATATCTTCACAGACCACTTTGAACACTTAATAAAGTGTTTTTTTTTATAAAGAACTTCTTGGATTAAGCGACTGCTTCTTCAGAGCCTTACAACCAAAAGATTCGTCCTAACATCAGTTAAAAAGTTAGACATTCAGTGACACAAAGATGGATGAAGTCCCAGGTAATCTTAAGTAAACTGTACCTCTTAATGTACAATTTAACAGTTATTGTGGAGGGGATACTTGTGTTGAATGCCAAGCTGTAGTCCACAAATAGCATTTTCTTCACCATAATTACTCTTCCAGGGGAGAAAGTGTACTGTGAAGCAGGTATGTAACCTTTTCTGAAGAATGATTGCACTGGTAAGCAAACTGTAAAGGATTCATAGGCATCTGATCATTTTCTCAAAGCACTTTATTAAAACTGATGTCAAAGCCACCGCTTGATAGTCGTTAAGGCAGGCTGGCTGAGATTTCTTCAGGACTGGAATGATGACGGATTGTTTGAAGCACACAGGTAAGCTGCCCTGGCTCAGGGATAAGTTGAAAATGTTTGTGAATACCGGTGTTAGCTGGTCAGTACAGACTTAAATGACTCGTCTGGTGATCCAGTCTGGTCCTGCTGTTTTCCTGGTGTTCACTCTCCTGAAGCCTCTCCGTACACCCCCTCCGTACTTGCTGATGAATGCCTATGCTGGTCACACCTGCAGCTCTGTTGGCATAATTAGCATGCTTGCCACCTGAAGCAAGTATAGAATGTATTCAGCTCAGTTGCCAGAGATGTGTCTGCACCACTCATCAGTCTGGAGGGAGGGCTTCTGTGATTCAGCTATTCTTGTCCCGTCATTAGTCTACATTTTGTTTGTGATAGGTGTATTCTTACAGCTAGTCTGACAGAGAAGATTGTAGTGTCATGCTTTCAGACATTAGCAAAGGCTGTCTTTGATTCTAGCTTAGCATCTCTGGATTCCACAAGCACAGTTCTTCTTCCACAGTTCTTCTTAATTTAGTACTATCAACAGATAAGGTTTAAATTGAAAGCGATTTTAATGTTTTGTATGTGAATAGAACTCAGAATATAATGGAACTGACCTACTACTGTAATCACAGCTAGATAGATAACCTAGATGTTTTGCGTCAAGATGAGTTGATTTATGATCACTATATGTTAGTTTTTGATCTATATGTATCAAATAAAAAAAATCATGTTTATGAATAACCTTCCAGACTTAACCTTTAATACACCTATGGAGCCCATTCATCTTGAGCTAGCAACCAACAAAGTTGACTCATCAAGTCATCAACATGCTCATCTAAGTCATCCAATCCCAAAATATTTACTCAAATAATTAATACTCAGTATTATAGAACCACTGCATATTATTTTAAATGCATCCCTTACCTATGGTTATGTGACAAAAATACAAGTTGGCTAGATCTATCCTAAATCTGGATGGCTGTTCAGTAAAGCCCAGTTCAACTGTGAAAAACTTTATGTTACTTTTGATTCAGATCTCTCTCTTGATGTGAATGTTAGCAACATCACATGAATATAATTCTTTCGGTTACGTAATATTGTTAAACTTAGAAATATCCTTTCTTTCCAAGATGGTGAAAAACTGGTTCTTGCATTTATAACCTCAAGATTGGATTACTGTAAGTCTTCACTTGTTGGATATTCTAGTAATTCTCAAGTATTAACTAGAACTAGAAAATGTGATCATATCTATCAAGGTGCAAAGGCACTGGGTTCACAGGTTCCAACCTAAGAGGGATTGGGATTAGAAACCTTGGTCATAGCACATCTATCAAAGTGTATCAAAGGGTATCGTGATCGGTTCATCATAAGCATAACAGCTGTGTATCACATGATGGACAAGCAGGTGTACCTGACTGGTACAGGGATGAGGAACCAGGCTGCCAAAGCACTAGAGAAGCTCCTAAGTGACCAAACAATAAAAGAGCAAGAAAGAAGTGTCTCAGCATCAGTCACTAGGGAAGATGGAAAACTATGTGTAGTTAAGTGGGATAACAACAATCCAGTTGTTATACTTGCTATTGTTCATGTCGTTCACCATACTTGCCCTTGGAAAGATCTAGGTTCCATTGCTGTATGAGAGAAACAAGTGGAAGTTACTACTCGTGATGGTCACAGGCAGCAACCACCATTACTGGGAAGGTATTGGCTGCAGGACATAAAGCTGAACTGGGGAGAGATTTGCAAAAACAACCACTCACACTGAAAGACATGCACAAAGACATGAAAAGCACAAAGATATGGATGTCTGTGAAAAGACTGAGAACATCAAAGCAAAGATCAGAGTGCAAAATGATGACAAATCCCTATTTTACAAACCATGCCCAATGCCTACTGCACTGATTATGTACAACTTCCATGACTAAATGTCCAAAACAAACAAATTTGTTCATGTACTGTTGTGTTCGATACTTGTGATTGTAGTGCTTAGGCATGTTTCAATTTATGCTTACTATATCTAATTAAAACAGTTTGCTAACTGTTATAAGAACTATTTGTTATCAATAAACATTTTTCTTTCTATATACCATTCTGTTTGCTGTAAACAGATTACTGAAAATCCAGCTTTAGCATAAATAATTTAGAGTTACAACATCGATACACATGCTTACATCAAAGCTAGTCATACATACTCAGATAGGACCAATTTACCAAGACCAATTAACTTAATCCATGTCTTTGCAATGGTGGAAGAAACAGAAGTCCTAGAGTAAAAAAAGCAAAGACGTGGAGTGTGTTACAGACAAAACAATCCCATTAGAGAAATGGTGCACAGCTAGTAAAGCTGAGAAATTTGAACAATTGTAAAGCACTGCAGGAACAGAGGCTTTCACGTGCTTCAGCTTAGTGTTAGGGCAGTTATTGTGTGAACCCTCTATACTGGGGCTCAATTTTGTGTGTGAGGGTGTCATGACCTACCCTATGGATCATTTAAAATTAGTGGTATGCATCTTAACATCCACAATACACTCTGTGAACTTATGCAAGTATGGACAATGACCAAACACATTATATAGGCTTCCTTATTTAGCAATGTGATATGGGACGCTGTAGTGCTTTATATTGACTAAAAAGTCAAGGAACTTTTTTTGGATCAAATGTGATCAATCAGATTTGTTCATTGTTTGGGGAGGTGGTTTGCTGATATTTCATGTGATCCCTCTTGGCCGTGTTACCTTCTGATTCTTCCCTTTCTAGCTATGCTGCTATAGCTAGAGAAGCCGGAGTGTCATGATACATATGGGATTGGCCTTAGATATTATACAAAATTTTAAAGTGTAAAGCTTCTTTGAGATATTGTTCCATTGTAAAAAACACTATATAAATAAATTTGACTTGACTTTTAACAAATAAAATCAATACAAAACATTTAATAGCCTGCGTTCATACAGTCTGGAATGATATAGAAGTTACCGAACATGTAGTAAGCACTTTTTTATTTGCATTTTCCATACTGTTACAGCTTTTTCTGATTTGAGGTTATACTTGTCATATAGAAGTTTATATTAGCTGCTGCAATATCTACACTTGCATACAAGATAAGACGTATAAAGTCATTAATTGCTGTAGAAAATGTTAAGCAATATCTCACCTGTTGGGCTTTGGCAAGCTCCTCCTTCAGCCTCTCATATCCTTTTTCTCTGACTTCCATGACTGAAGATCTGCTGAGGTGTGCTATGCTGTCTGTATTCAAACTCAGAAGACCTCCTCCATCATCTCCCACTGAAGCAACCCAGTCACCTGACCCTGCCTCCTGGTAGGTGGCACCCAAGACTTCAGCCTCCAGTTCAGGTAGACTATGGAAATACATTCAGTCACATTTACAGTTCAGCTTTGGAACTCAACCACTTTGCAACACTTTGCTACAACTTGTATGATTCTGGGGTCTCGCAGTTTCGCAAAACCCCATCCACGAGGAGGAAATAACTGCCTGTAGAGCTAAGAGACAAGGAGGTATGGAAGCACAGATGAATAAGGCCACAAAACAATTCTGAATGTTCCCAAGAGCACAGTGGAAACAACGCACTGCTCATCACCCGCTTAGTACAATCTACGCTGACGAATTAGGGAATATGTAGAGAACAATGCCAAAAAAATACCCATTTTCTGTTTTAAAAAAATCTATTTGGTCTAAACATGGTAGCATGGTGTAGTACCTAGACCCTCTAGGTTGGCACATCAATATGTGTCTCCCAGTACAGTCTTAAGAACATGGAAGAGATTCCAATTTGTGTTATGCCTGCCTATTGGCAGTGTAATTGTGTTAGTGGATTGTGGTATGCGCCGTTCTTTTCCCATCTTCCTGTCACTCCTGCCAAAAAGTTCCAGCTGTGTGCGTCCTGTGTGGAAGATTGACGGAACAACTGCCAATAGATCGCGTTCTGTGTTGGTGATTGGGAGTGGACAAGCCAATAGATCATCCTGCACCTTAACTACCGGAGATCTACTCAGCCACTCATGAACGTGGATCTTCCCTCTGGAGTCGGGACAAAGGACAGTTCTCGCAGTTAAGAACAGACACTCGTCATGCATTCAGGGACTCACTTCCCGGGTGGTTGTGTGACTTCAAGCTCGCGCAGTCTGCAAAAATGCTGTTATTAGGAGAAAAGACATTCGATGCCATACTTAATGACTTTCTTGTGTCTACTTGTTGGTTCATTGAACTTGTTGGTTCATTGTTATCAATTTCTCAGCTGTCTGGACATTCCTTATTTCATCCATGTTTACCCTCCTAGAAATGCAGATTTATCCACTCAGCAGCTGTGCCCTGTATGAGTTCGTATTTGTCCTTATATCTCTAACAGACCTGCTCATTTCTCAAATGTTCCGTAATATACCCCTAGTCGGGTCGTAACACTGTGGAAGTTAGTCTGTGGGAGCTGGACAAGACTGTAGAAAGTCCTTAACCCCTTACAAGGACTATATCTGCTTCTTGATGCAGGAAGGAATGGGATGAAACACTGCCAGAGCCCTAAAAAGTACCTCCAGCCCAATTTCATGTAGTGGACCCATTGCTCACTGCCCAGCACCGTAGAGCTTAATAGGGATTTGCCATATAACGCCATAATTGGAAAATCCACCACTGGGAGAAGGTTTGATTTAAGCACATGTCTGGAGTACATGCCACCAGCGTACATATCTGAACACAGGGTCTGGAGATGCCATGGAGAATGTTATGCCCTCCTTCAGTGTCATTCTGAACTACAGGTTCAGTGTTGGGTCAGTGATGGTGATGATCTAGGAGGTATATTCCTTGAAGAATGCACAGACCTCTACAGGCTAAAAAAAACAGTACTCTGACTGCTATTGGGTACCAGGACAAAATCCTTGAATGCATTGTGAGGCCCTACAATAAGAATTGATTCCATTGACTGGCCCCCTGCTCACCTGAGCGAAATCCAGTAGAAATGCCTTGGCCCAAATTTGGGAACAGATCGGGACACTATCCGCCATCTCATTAGGATGCCCTGACATCGTCATACAAGCACTCGTGTATGTTACTGTGATGGTTTTTCATCATATAGTGCAGTGTATGATGGACAGAATGTGGGCGCACGTGCTGAATTTTGCTGGTCGGCATTTAGCTTAATTGCATACTGAAGGTTAATCTCAGTCATCTGTGGGTTTCTACGTACAGGCTTTGCACAGGGGAGGTTTGTTATGCTCCCAGTGCTAGCCTGATGCCTTGGTGATGTACTGTATTTAGGCTGTTTCGGTAGGACTTTCTGGAGGCCCCATAGATGATCCTCTCATAGTTTTGTTCTGACAATGGTTCTGTACATTTATAGAAGTGTCTGGAATTCTGCTCCCCATTTTGTCCTGGTCAGAACTTTCATTATGTTTAGTCTTTCCATGCATTCATTTATTATAGTTTTTATATGCGGGATAAAAGTTAGTTTGGTATCCAGGGTTAATCCTAGGAATTTTGTTTCCTTGTCGACCTTAATGGGGTTCCCCTACAAGTAGAGTTCTGACTTGGGGTGAATTGACCGTAGTTTAACAGAAATGTACACATGTTGCTTTGTTCTTTGAGATCTTGAAGCCGTGAGTTACTGACCGTTGATGAATCTTGTTTATGCCCTGCTGGAGTTGTTGTTCTACTGTGTGTATGTGTTCTTTCTCTGTACCCAATGCTGAGGGCGTCTACATATAGGCTGCAGAATATACCTGGTGGTATTACTTTAGTTACGTTATTTATTTTGAGGTTAAATAGGGTGAATACTTCCCTGGGGCACTCCCATTTCCTTATTTCCTTAGTATGACTTTTGGAAAGAGTGTTATTGATTTTTACCTTGAAGTGTCTGTTCCTTAGAAAGTTTCCTTAGAAAGTTCCGGAAGCCTTCCTCTAAGGCCCGCATGTCCTTCAGGATGCCAAATTGCCAGGTGGTGTCATACGCTTTCTCAAGGTCAAAGAAAACAGCCACGGCATGTTCCCTTCTTACGAATGAATCTCTGATAAAGGTCTCCAGTCTAACCAGTTTGTCAGTGGTGCTTCTGCCTTTGCGGAAGCCGCTTTACATCTCACTTATAACATGGACATTTTCTAGATGCCATACAAACCAATTGCTGACCATCCTTTCAATGGTTTTGCAGAGACAGCTTGTCAATGCTATGGGCCTATAGTTGTTCGGGTCGTTATGTTCTTTTCCTGGTTTGGATAGGGGAATGATTGTTGCCTCCTTCCATGTGGGTGGGATTCTTCCTGATGTCCAGATATGGTTGAAGATTTTCAATAGTATTATCAGAGAGCTTGTGGGTAGGTGCTTCAGCATATTGATAGTGGATGTCATCTGAGCCAGTTGCAGTGTCATGTGATTGTTTTAGTGAGGTTTGGAGCTCTTCTAATATGAATTCCTGTTTGTATGGTTTGGTGTTATTGGAGTTGAAGTTGATCTCTTTTCTTTCTTCTTCAGTCCGGATGACTTGGAACTCTGGCGTGAAATTGCTCCCTGCTGAGTTTCTCTCAAAGGTATTCGCCAGCTGTTCGGCAATGTCTTTTAACTTGGTGGCCATTCCAACATCCCGTTTGCCTTTTATTTTTCGTAAGAAGTCCCAAATTTTTGTAATCGGGGTATTATTAGTTATTTTGCTTATGTAGTTTCTCCAACTCTAAACGGCTAATTTTCAGGTTGACAAGGTTTTCCCATGTTGGGTGTTTGTTAAAAATTCTTTCTGTCCATTAACAAGCATTAATAACCTGCTTGCATTCTTCATTTTACCATGGGCTGCGATGTTTTCTTAGTTTTGTGGTGGATTTTTGAATAGTATCCTCGGTTATTATTTGCAAGGTGCTGAACTTAGCCTTTCTCTACAGTGTCTTTGAAATGAGGGCCAAACGGCTTTGGACAGCTTTCAGCGTTGAGTCTTTGGAGACCATTGTGGTCTCTCTATGCGGTCAAAGTCACATAGGTCATCCCAGACTTTCCACAAAAACTCAAGAAATAGCTCTGGTTTGCTTAAAGTCAAGTCTATGGTTCCATAGGTGCCATGTCCTGAGTGGAGGTGAGTGTGTACTGGGGTGTTTAGTAGGCATTGGTCGTTGGAGTTGATAAAGTTTTCTAGGACCTTTCATATGGTGTTTGCGTACTGGCTCCCCCATATTGGGTTATGGCTGTTAAAGTCTCCCAGCATCATGTATGGAGGTGGGAGTTGGTCTGCTAGACTGTCCAGTTGGGAGGGGTGTATAGTAAAGGCACCACATTTGCATGGATGGTGGACAACGAAACTGTGGGACCTCCTTGTGTTTGTTGGTGGATAAAATGATCCTCTCTACTTATGGTCTGTGCTTTCCGGACCTTGCTAACCATGTACATGTGCTCTCACACAATCACTGGTCCTAACACCAAAAGCAGCCTCTGCAAGCCTTTTTATGGCACAGCATGGGAAACACCTTTTTGCCCCATTAGGGCAAGACCCACAGCCTCATTAGACCACACCACCTGTAATCATTCACATATCTGAATGAGACATAACTGCATGGCGAGTTTTACAGCAATCTGGATGCTATATTTTGTTAAGGAGTTTAATTCTGCCTGATTGCAAGTATAATGGTTTCATTAACTTCTTTAATGACAAACAAAACTCGAAGCATCAAAATACTTAGCTGTTCAGAAGCCTATTATATGCAGCGCTTGAGTAGCCATGTGTTTATCTGTAAATAAAGATTAGAATATTTGACTTTAGTTACTACTACAGGACTGAATTCAATGTTGCCCTCATGTTTACCTGATCCAGTTTGTACACATTTACTGTAGGACACGACTTCTTATTTTAACTTCAGCCCATAGCCTTGGCTATGTGCCCAAACAAATTAATAACTAAAGCTCAGATTAAACAACCTACCCTTAACCCTTTCATTATGGACATAATGTACAGCCAAACCAAGCAATTACAAACAGCTATACTGACAAATGTGTAAAAGAAAAGACGATGCTTTTCAATTTCTTTTACTTAGATAAACCTGGGGGCATTATGAGTTGGACCCAAGACCACAAGAGACAGGCTGTCAGTCCATCTATAAAAAAATTAGGTGTCACATTTGAGTTGGACCCCTCACATTAACATTTCTAGAATTGCTTTCTTCTAACTACATAATACTCCTCAAATAAGACATATACTCTGTTTTATAATTGCTGAAGCTATAAGCACTAGCCAGTTTACCATTTGCTGTTGTTTTACCTGCCATTGTGTGGCTCATCAATTTTCAGGTCTCTGGGAGCAGGGTAAACAGGTTGGGTGGGCAATTGATCAATATCAAGTGTGGTAGGAACACAGGCTGTAGATGTCAAAGAATGTGTACGATACTGGGTGCTGGGTAGAGTTCTGGACTTCTGTGGTCCCAGTTCAGTTATGCCATGCATGTCCGGGGTAGTGGGTGATGCCAGGTTCACCTCCTGAAAACCTTCAATGGGTTCGCTCGCCATAGTTCAAGAGTCATAGTAGATCTATCTGTGGAGGAAAAATATGCAGTTATAAGTTATAAAGGTTACTATTAAAATCTACTACTCTTTACAAAACTACACATTTCTTATATTGTTTAAGCCTTACTTCTGTTTTTAAGCATACAAAAAAATCTAAGTATTCTAGCTTTTAAGTTCATCACTATTTAAATATAATTATGTTCTATAATTTTAATTCTGAAAAAAGTCAATATTACAATGAGGTTAGGATTAAAAGAACGTTTCACAACAAATAAAAAGACCAAAATTCACGAGATTGGTGGTATGTAAAATTGGGATCACTCGAGCCAAAACAAGAATCTATTATCTGGTTTCTGCACCCTTTTTATCTGCGGTTTGGCCTTGAGGTTGGGCTGTAGAGAGTAAATTCCTCCAGAGGATTCAGCTGCTATGGAAACCCTCTCCCGTCTTCCTCGGACTGCTGGGGCGTGGCCTGTCTGGAAGCTTTCTCACTGTGCTAAGGGCACGGACTCGTGCTTTTAGGCAAGCAACTCTTTGGCTCCCTCTCTCTCCCAACCATTGAACACACCTTCCATTTTCTGCTTCTCCCCCACAGTCGCATCGTGCCAGGTCTGTGTGAGTGCTGTACGGAGCTGCTATATCGTTGTTGATGTTTTTTTCCTCGATCCCTTTCCCCCTTCCCCATAGCTTGTCTTTCGTCAAATGTCATTATATGTGCTTATTTATTCCTCGGAGGATAATATGTGGGTGGGGTTTTTTTTAATCTCCAATCTTTCCCAATGTTTACCATATTAAAATTTTTCCTCAGTTACGTCTTACTTTCTTGTCACCCCCACCCCAATTTGTTATATTGTATGTTTGGACGGATTGATGGTTCCAATTTCGCTGTATATTGCACCTGCTTCAATGTATAAGTAACAATAAACCTGACTTGAAAAAGCTGTGGATGAACAGTAAAGTCCGCGATGTTCAGATGGTATTCCAGGCAGAGCAATAAAAGCGTGTGCCAACCAACTCGCGACCCTTTTCACAGACATTTATAATGTCTCACTGGCACAGTCCAACATTCCTGCCAGCTTTAAAGTCACGACTATCATCCTAATTCCGAAAAATGCCACCATCTCCTGCCTGAACGACTACCATCCTATCGGTCTCACCCATCGCGATGAAATGTTTCGAGAAGCTGATCCTGGCTCACATAAAGAGAGTCCCGAGCACTCTGGACTCACATCAGTTTGCCTAGCAGGCAAAGAGATTCATTGACGATGCAGTCACCCTGGCAATACACACTCTACTCAATCATCTGAGAGAACAAATGCAGACTGGTCTCCATGCTTGGACTCACACCCTTGAAATCATTGATACATGGACTTTTTCACTGGAAAATCATAGTCTATTAGAATGGGTGACCACACCTTACTACGTATACCCAAGACTTCTTCACCAAACACAGCAACAGCACCATCGTCCCATCGTCATTGGCAACATCACCAACCTCGAAGAGGGAGCAGAGGATCAGCGAGAGACCAGAGTGCACGCATCCCTGCACAAGGAGGGGACGACGGTGGAGAGAGTGAGCAGCTTCAAGATCACCGGATTCCACACTTCTGAGGATCACTGAACACATCCCATGTCATCAAGAAAGTACAACAATGCCTCCACTTCTTCCGACGGCTGAAGAGCGTCAACCTGCCTCAACAGCTCCTCTGCAATTTCTACAGGTACATTGTTGAGAGCATTGTGAGCAGCTGCATCACAGCGTGGTACAGCAGCACCATTGTTGCTGAACACAAGACTCTGCAGAGAATGGTGGAAACTGCCCAGTAAATTACCACATCTTCCCTCCCACCCATGCAGGACCCCTTCAACAATAGATGTCTGAGGAAGTCCTTCAGCATCTCCTCCGACCCCACACACCTCAGCAACTTCCTGTTCTAACCCCTGTTCTAAAATCAATCACAATCTACAAAGACAAATAAACAAAACAAATTTGCACGTTTCCCAACAAAAAGCAGTGGATGAACAGTGAAGTCCACGATGTTCAGATGGTATTCCAAGCAGAGCAATAAAAGAACACCAGTCTCATCACCTACAACCTGAACAACACATAAAAAAGGTCAACTCAAGATTCAAAGAAAGAAAACAGCCTGAAATTAAATAAAACATATTGCAATGACACCGCATGAACATTGTTCATTGTCATAATAGCAGATATGGAAACGAAACGCACGAGAAGATAAAAGGACGCTCCTTATAAGTCAATTATGACCGATGGTCATACTGACATATCTACAAATCATATTCGCAAGAATTCTACACACAAGGAAGACCAATTAATACTTTGATTGGCCACATCACAGAGCAGAATACACATGTTCAATGTTTTTTGAGTAGCTAGGAAATGCAGCTCCTGCAGAACTGCGAATGCATATTCTGGTTGGGCGCTGATACGCGGCTGGGTCATCTGCCATGGGTATGAGGCCCTAACTGCTCTTCCAGAGCTCAGATTCTAGACGTGGTGGGTTCTGGTTGGGTGCAAGACCGAGATCCGGATCTGGTCGAGCGTGGGTCTGAGACTTAGTGGGTTTTAATTGGGTACGGGTCCGAGATTCAGTTAGTTCTGGTTAGCCATGAGTATGAGAGCCAGGGGTTCTGGTCAGGTAAAGGTCCTAGCACCCATTGGTTCTGGTCGACCATGGGTCTGAGAGACAGTCAGTTCTGGTAACCCATGGGTGCAAGATCCGGTCGGTTCTGGTCAGGTGTAGGTCCGAGACAGGTTAGCGTTAGATTGAGCATGGGTTCTAGACCATGTTGCTTCTGGTCTTCGCGGTTCTGAGACCCAGTTGCTTCTAGTGGGGCGTGGGTGACGCAGTTCTACTTCATGAGCTCTCTCGCCATGGTCAGATTGTTTCTGTTATTCAAAACACCTCTCTGGGCTGTAAACTTCATCTGCAAGACTGAGGAGACTGAGGAGGACTGAGGAGAACTTAGTTTGGAGCTTAGTTTGGTTACAGGGGAGCCTGACATTTAAAGGCATTGTTCTGATCCAGGAAACTGGTAGTGATGGGATAATGGTATATAATGACAGAAGAAGGCAGGGTGTCTACACCAGAATCTACGCCAGCTGTGGGATGGGAGTACTCTTGATTGTTAATAACCTAGTAGCATTGTCCCTAAAGTACCTGCTGGCTGTTTTGGAACCCCCTTGTGTACAACCCCAAATCCAACAAAGGCGTTTGTAAATCCTTTTCAACCTATATATAATTGAATACACTATAAAGACAAGACATCAAATGTTCAAACAGATGCAATATTTTTGCAAATATTCACTTATAGCCTCCGTCATGTTTACCTTTTTTCCATTCCATCTTAGCCAAGCAAAATACACAATGTAAAAATTATTATAAGGCACACACACACACACCTTCCTATAATATGTACATAGTTATGGTACTATTAAAAATACATAGGAAACTTAGAAAAGACGTTTTACCACACACTATATTAAAAGTGCAGAATCGTATTTATGTTTTATATTTATACTGTTTTTAGTTTTTGTACACTCAATTTGTGGAAAGAGGTTCTGTTAGGTCACACACTGATTCAATAAAAAGTTAGAAACTACAGCATAGCTCATATAGTTAAGTCTCAACAGACTCAGTCATACAGGAGAATAACCAGTCTGTTAATTTGTGTTTTAGACTTTGTCAAATATGACTATTTTCCTGACATTTTTTGGCTTTGAAGTTTTCTTAAAAAGCTTTAAAAGTATTGTCTTGTCTAGTTCTCATGAACAAAATATGGTGTCTCGTCTCGTGTGATGAGTGTCTCGTCACACCACTACTTGCTCATTAACATTAATAACTATAGCTAATTTAGCTGTTCAGTGTTAGGCGGTTAAGCTACTTGAGGTGATAAACTACTCTTTCTACACCAGTGAACTTATACACGGTGAAAAAAAAAACACAGGACACCCTTTTTACCCTTGATACCCCAGCAAGTAATGGACGAGGTGGCATATCTTTTAGGCTATGTCTGGAACATGCCAGGCATCTTGAAAGCCAACTTATTGGATTATTAATTGCAAGCAGTATGTGTGGAGAAAACCAGGCACTGCTCATCACCTGCCCTGTACAATCCCAACAGTGAAATATGGTGGTGGCAGCATCATGCTATTGGGGTGTTTTTCAACTGCAGGAACAGGACGACTGGTTGCAATAGAAGGAAAGAAGAATGTGGACAAGTACAGACATACAGAATAAAAACTCTTTCAGAGCGCTCAGAACCACAGACTGAGCCGAAGGTTCACCTTCCAACAAGACAATGACCCTAAGCACATAGCTAAAATGTTTTTGGCATTCTCCACGAAATAAATTTCTTATTCTTTCTTTCTAATTGCTTATTTTAAATACACTTTTAATACAAAACATCTCCAAATTACCTTTTTATCTATTTACCATCTAGCTCCTCTTCAGAACCTTACCTTGCATCTGTGTCCCTCTGTTTTATCAACCACAGATTGCTTGTGAGTGAGGAAGTGGGGAAGCTATACAGGAGCTGCATCTCAATCAGTTGGTTGCATCCTTCGAAGGAAGCAGTCTACGACAACTTTTACACCATTATGACACCAGTCTTCAAATGCAACCCCAGAATTGGAATGCAGCTAGGCTGAAGTTGTGCAAGAAATAGACAGGGAGAGAACTCTGGAGTGACTAATCGCGCTTCTCCATTTGCAATCTGATGGACGAGTCTGAGTTTGGCGGTTGCCAGGAGAACGGTTGTTGTCTGACTGCATTGTGCCAAGTGTAAAGTTTGTTGAAGGAGGGTTGGTGTTGTGGGATTGTTTTTCAGGAGCTGGGCTTGGCCCCTTAGTTCCGGTGAAAGGAACAAAAATTTTGGACAATTCCATGCTCCCAACTTTGTGGGAACAGTTTGGAGCTGGCCCCTTCCTCTTCCAACATGACTAAGCAAGGTCCATAAAGACATGGATGGCAAAGTCTGGTGTGGATGAACTTCTCTGACCTCTACCCAATAGAACACATTTGGGATGAATTAGAGCGGAGACTGAGCGCCAGACCATCTCATCCAACAGTATATGACCTCATAAATGCGCTTATGGAAGAATGGCCAAAAATCCCCATAAATACACCATGGAGATAGATATTTTTATGCCGTTGTGGTACAGAACTTCCTATTACGAAACATGTTTGTAATAGGTTCCACCTACAATCTTCTGATGAACTTTCTCTTCTGTTTAAAGTATATCAAGGATAAGAGTATGCAGCTGCAAATCAGTTAAACGTGTGCAAACCCACAATGAAACACAGACAGCTGTACATTGTACTGAATATGCATTATACGAGACACCAACTCTGGGAAGACTTGACCTTGTTGAATTTGTCTGATTTCAGCAAAATGTTCAGAAAAATGTGCAGCTTGAATTCTAATAAAACTGATCCTAGCTCCCAAGCCAGGAGTCAGTTCTTCCTTTATCAGGTATCAAATATGCAAACCATTATGTGTTGACACAAGGCACAAGCCCTGGAATTGGAGAATGGTGGGCATGCTAAATGCCAGACAATGATGATGAAGTCTGTGGCTAAACATCTGGAAAACAGACTATATATAAAGGAAGTGGATTTTGCACTCTATGCATCTTCAGTATAATGGTGATAATGATTTCTGTGTGAGCAATTTTCCAGGTTTGCCATTTGAATACTTGGATTTGAACTTCAGCAAGTTGTTGCTGAGAAAAGTTTCCTTGCATATAAATCTGGTGGTTAGGGGGGCATAGAAGGTGAACATGCATTTCCACAATATGATTGCACATATTTTATCATAAACCAAACCACATTTTTACATTTCACAGCAGCACATATGGGGTGGAAACTGTCTGGCATCCCCAAAACATAAAGCTAATAATATATAGGACAGTTTGGGGAAGTTACTTATCCAATTATATTTTAATGTACAGTTTATCAACCAGTAAAAATGTAAAACGTTCCTCTACATTACATTGATTTTTGTTTTGCAACCATTATTCCTTTTTGCTTATGCAGTCTTTTCATAAGTTACATATACCTTAAACCACAGTATATACATTTGGCACACAAAAAACATTAACCTAAAAGGAGTTCATGCAATCAATGAAACTTTATATGTATGAAAGTAAAGATAATATATGTAACTGAATACAACATCATTTTGTGATTTCTTGATTATGCACTCATTGCTGGCTCAACCCTCTCAATCCACATCAGTTAAAAACAGCTTTTTTCCCCAACTGTCATTTACACTCAGATAAAGCTGCATTCATTATTAAATTTACGATCACACTGATCTCTTTTTCCTCAGACAGTTGGCAACTACCTGACAAGTACATACAGCTGAATATTGCCACTCAATCTGATTTTATATCCATTATCCACATGCATTTATATCCTAAGCTTTTTTATAACAGTATCAATTAAGCATATGACTGTCCCAGCTGATTTTGTCCACTGAGTATACGACTTAAGATCTTGGGTCGTAGTACAACTCAATGTACTGCTACTCTCATCTTCCTAAGAACTTAATTTGTCTTGTCGGAGTTTGCTAAATATTGTAAACTTTGTTAGTGCACTTTCTACCTCCTTAGATTTCAACATACATATTCTCTTCCATCTCTGCAGACTGCACCCCTGCACCCCCTGTCCATTAACCCTCACTGACACTTTGGGATGCTTAATTACTCCCAACATTACTTCTGTATTATCTCCTGAGAAGGAAATCCCACTTTACAATCACACAATTGCTGCTACCACCGAGGACCTTGCTCCACACATAAAGCCACATATAATACAAAAAACCCCTAAACATTACTGTCAGGAGGCTTGATCATCTTTTTTTCAGGTAAACTGGTTTTATTGTGTTCATTCCATGGCATTTTCTGATCACACAGACAAATATATAGCAGCTCTTAAGAAAGATGGTCATCAAATATTCTCAGCTACTTGACTTTCTGAGCACTAAACAAGCTATTTGAAACTTGAGACTGGTTTCTGTCTCTGACATAGCATTGAAGCTGCTCTTCTCTCAATTGAATGATCTTACTGATCTCTTCTCATTCTGGTCTAGTTTAAATTCATCTTCCTCCAGATTTAGTGCTGTATTTCACACAAAATGTATGTATCTTGACAAGTGCACTCCAATTGCCCGGATACGTTCTTACTCCTCCCATATTACCAAGAATGCATAGCAACACACTTGTGCAGGCTTGGACAAATATTATTATTTGTATATTATTAGTAATGGCATATGAAAAGACTGGATGTATAAGTTACAAATTATGACGGTTAATGTGTAGTGCAATGTAGTTATAAGATTTTTTAGAGTAGTTGTATCGTTGCATAAACTTGTACACAAAGTTGTACAGTACATTAATAACAAGATAGCTTACATAAAAATTTGCTGATTTCGTAGATGTGATATATCATTATTATTAGCCATTATATTCATTCAACCCATATTCTAAATATGAATTGTTTGACATAATTTATTAAAATTCAGATTTTAATTCCCTATCTAAAACCAGATGTTTGGTGCTTGCTTATGTTTATGCGTGTTATTTATGCATACGCCTTGTTGCAAATAGACTATGCCACACAACGGTGAGTAAAAGATTTGAGCTCTTCTTCCTCCACTGAAAGAGTTTCTACAATATGTTTGCAATAACACAAGTCTGCGTAGCGAAGTACGCTCCTGTTCCAATTTTAGAATGTCCAAACTATGTCCTCCCGTCCACAGGTGTGTGTACTCGAAAGTCAAACTTGCCAAGTTCATACTAGGACATACACATACATATCTGAACTTTGCATACGTGCTACTGAGAAACAGCTATTGGCTTTAGATTACTCTGCAAACTATGAAACTACTTGCTTATTACTCTTCAATCTAGCTCTCCTCTTTGTAAGTTTAAAGATTCCTTTTAAATATCTTCTTCCATTACTTCTGCCTAATCTATATTCACGTTGAGTTTGTTTGTCCTATTATTTTGTACAGCATCCTTGAGCCTGGTTAAAGGCACTGTTTAAGTTCAACTTATTATTAGTCTGTTCTGTTTTTCTGTTTTATTTTTCTTTCAGTCCAATAATGAGCCCCCTCCTAAAGTCAACTGGGGAAACTGTCTTTTGGTACATTGTATAGGCATGTCTAGCAGGCAATGGCCTCAAAAGATACACTACAGTTTGAGGACTGTTTTAAAGGGGAGCAGAGGAAGCCCTCTTGTGGCAAGCCTCAGTGTCTAATCAGATCATAACTGTAACCATTTACCTACCTGACTAAGACATAGCTGCTTGCTAAGTTTTGTAACAATCTGACATTTCTATCTGGGCGCATTTTTTGTCAATAAGTAGTAAATTTTGCACAATAGCAGCTTACATACTGAAAAATCTTAACATTAATGCATCTACGATTAATGATACCATTTTATATGCAAGAATATATATACATACGTTTCAGCTTCTTCCAGTGATACATGTCTCTCTTTTTCCAGATCTATTTTATTACCTAGAATCAGAAATATAGAAATCAAAATGTCACGTTACCATAATTTAGAGAATGCAATCATGAATGTTAAAGCAGTGTAACTGTGAGAGGTGACTATTATGAATACAATTACACTTTGCAAGGTAAGTTGTAGATGATTATTCCCATTTTTGACAAGCAAGCGTGTGCATGCAGGCTGTAGATGACGATCCAATTACTGTCCATTTGTGCATTCTCAGTGTCAGTTCATATATCATCGGAAGGCAAGAAGGATGTTCCAGTTATTTGTTAAACACAAAGCACTTAAAATGGTGAAATGGCCAGTTCTTATGAGGGTGAAGATGTTGATTGCATTGTGAAGACACCAGTTGCTGCAGCACGCATCGCTGTTAGGAAAGCCATTTTGTAACGATGTGTGCGCAAGCTTGTTTAGATATAAAGCACTCTGACATGGGCAATGGTGTGCCAGAGTAAATTAAATGTTCAGAGATCCTTCAATTTCACCAGTTTGAAGCAAACTGCCAAAAAAAAGCGGGACCGTGGATTTGTCTAGTTTAAGCCTTGTTCTAAAGTCAGACATGCAGACGCCTTTCGCAGGTACTTTCAACAGATAAGGCTCTAATTGTAGGTGATTTTAACATTCACTGAAATTGAAAATGAAAACATGAAAATGAGCAGGATCCACTTAAAATTGGTTTTGAGTCCATTTTAGAAACCATGAGTATCACTCAGAATGGGCTGGGACCGACCCACCACTGTAATCATACTTTAGATCTAATATTAATGTTTGGTATCGATATAGATAACATGTTTTTCTACAAAGTGAGTTAATTCCTGATCATTATAAGTATTTGAGCTACATGTATCAAATAATATTAATCAACTCCCTTGTTATCACACTAAGTGCACTATTACTTCAGATACTCCAGCTACACTTATTAATAAACTTCCAGACCTAACTTTTAATACACTGACTGAACCCGATCATCTTGAGGTTGCAGCCATCCAATTAGAACGTGTATTTCACTCAACCCTGGATATAGTTGCTCCTGGTAGAGTCAAATATATTCGAGGAAAAAATCTAGCACCCTTGTACAATGACCACACCTGTACTTTACAGCAAAAAGCTTGTAGTTTAGAACATACGTTCGTCTCTACACTGGTTACCAGTTAAATTCTGCATTGATTATAAAATACTTCTTGTAACAAATAAAGCTCTACACAGTCTGGCTCCACATTATCTGAGTGAACTTACAATCTTACAATCCAGCTCATCTACATCTACAGATCCCTTTTTGAGTCTTGGTCCTCCCAAGGTTTCTTTCTTCTACTATCAGGGAGTTTTCCCCTTGCCACTGTCACCATAGGCTTGCTCAATTTGAGATTGGCCTTGATAATATAAGATTGTAAAGCTGTTTTGAGACAATGCTCCATTGTAAAAAGCGATTATATATATATATATATATATACACATATACACACACACACACACACACACACACACACACACACACACACACACAC
>JAUZST010095058.1:0-19045 GCA_034779995.1 Parotocinclus haroldoi
GTCTTGGTTCCTCCCAAGGTTTCTTCCTACCATTTTGGGGAGTTTTTCCTTGCCACTGTCGCCCTGGGCTTGCTCAAGTTGGAATTGGCCTTTTAAATAATTGCATTACTGTAAAGCTGCTTTGAGACGATGCTACACTGTAAAAAGCGCTATATAAATAAAATTGAATTGAATTGAATTGAATATCCGTACCATTTGACTGCCAGATTCTGAACTTCTCCGTTTTTGTCTTCCAGAAGCTTGAGGATCATTTTGACAACCTTCCGCTCACTGTCATCATCCAGCTTGATCGAATCTTTCTGCAGTTCTGACATCAAATCGTTGGTGGCCATAAATCTGTAGGAAAAAAAAGCACATCTATAGCTTTAAACATGAAGCCTACCACTGTGCACTCAGCACAACAATCAGAAGGGGTAAAATCACATGCAAAAATATCACACTGTGCATCGTAGATGTCACGAGTTCTGTTTATCGACTTTAGTGCCGTTGCATTTTCTGAACACCAGAGGGAGTAATACCATGTCATCTTTCCATAAGCATTTCTAATTCTCCGTTTCAAATTGCAGAAGACTAAAAATTATTTTTGGTCAGACGTTATTTTGAAATGTAGTTTTAAAAACGATAAATATATATTAGTGAAGACCAAAATGAGTTCTTTCTTTATAATTTTAAACACTTTCTTTACAATAAATAAGCAATAACAATAACATATATTCTTTTATTAAAAACCGGCTTCTAGTATTTTCATTTAAAGGCAGGAGACTTCAAACGCATATTTAAGAAAATATACATTGTTTTGCGTTGTTAATGCTTTAGAAATTAAAAAGTAAGAAATCCAAATTATGAGCAGAGTTTACTGTTACACCACTCAGTCATAAAATGAGAAATTCAGTTGAATTTAAGAGGTCATCGTGAGCTTGGGTTGCTGCCGTTGCTTCCAAAGGACGAAGAGGAACAGGTCACATGTAATTAAACTCCACAGCAAGTGGTGAAGTCACATTTTCAGAGTAATGCATGAGAGATCTTTGCACAATTTGATAGTAACAATTTTGGAACATTTATTCATTCTTTACAACACAGAAGTCTTCAATTACGATTAAAATACACGTCTGTCATGTAACATCACCTTGTGTCTTAAACTACACTGCACTCTGAAAAAGTACACATCATTTAAGCTCTAGGAAAAAAAACTGATACGTGTCTGAACTGAAAAAACAAATATGGTTTGCTTGCAGATTCTCTAGCATGGGCATGACAGCATGCAATCTCTTAGGGAGATCAAGAAAGGATGAATAATGTATGGGGGCACCACTGACTGCAGACACTAACATGGTAGACAAAATGAGGTAATGTTTGGCAAAATCCAAAGACCTGGTACTTATTGCAAAGTTTTGCATCAACTAAAACAGGAGGGGGAAAGGAAACCATGTCATAAATCACATGCAGCTGATTTCTCAACCAACCAACGTCTGTTCACTTTAACGTCATGTTTAATTTGAGACCTCTGTTGCTACAGTTCACAGCCCAGTACTAAACGATTTACCATATTTTACATAACACTTAGAAATTCCTTATTAATTGACAGGCAACTTCTTATTGGTGTTGTTTTGTTGCAATCTAGTTCAGTGCATTTGCTTCTTATCACCAGCTGGTCAAACAAGGCAATCTAGCGGCAGATCCATGAGCAGAGGAGGGAGTTCTAGTTTAAAATCAGAACTTCTTCAGTCACTCAGTACCTCAGGTAGACCAGTAGTCTAGATGCATTTGTTAGCTCACGTTTGGACTAGACTTCTAACTTGGTTGATGTGTTTTTACAAGATCTTCCTGTGCAAGTTACGCGCGTTTGTGTGTATGACTTTCCTCTCCTTATTTGTACCGAGCTGTAAATGGAGTTCCTAAGCGAACATGCACTTCCTATTGTAAGTAGGTCTTTGTTCACTACTACCTGTATATTCTCTGACCTATAATATATCAATCATAGTCGATATATGAAGAGGATCTGCGTTGCTTTCTTAATACTGTCTATTAAAGCAGACGGAATGCCAGAAGAACTGAACAGTTTGTGACATTGTTCAGGAGGCAGCAACTAAAACAATCCAAAAACAAAGACAAAAGTCAGAATTGTTGTCCGCTGTGGCTTTAGATACATTGACGAAAGAAAAGAAAAAAAAAGAAAAAAAGCAGCAGCAATAACCAAAAGGCCCATCTTAATGCAATATGTCAGAAAACAGCAAGAAGACACAAGTTTCCCAATGAGAAACACAGAAATAAAAGCAGCTAACAGAAAGAAAAAAACGAGACCTCTTCCAAAAATAAAATAAACTTGGCTACCCAGACTACTGGGGTAAACAGCCAGCTCTCTTTATCGTATTTCTTTACTTGATTCAAGATTGGAGTATACTGTATACATGAAAACTTGAATAATAACAATTACAGAAATCTTACTATGATTGGATTATGACGTATACGCAAATGCACTGACCGGGCAAGACAACGGGTAGGAGAATGGGGTGGCAAAACATGAGATAATACAAGAACAAACGTGAATCTACAAGATGTCAGAAAGGCAGATGCTGACAGAAGGCTCTGGTACGATATATGGTCAACAAGGTAACAGAGTCAGGCTCAGCTAAACAACAGCAATAAAAAGGAAGGCACCTAAAGGCTAACAAAGCAATTCATGCCCATCTTCAATGCCTGGCTTACAGCAGATGCAACCTCACAACACAGAGTTCCTATAAAATCTATCTGAAAACTTAATCCCTCAGAACTCGACTTCATCAGCCGTGTCAAAAATGCCAATAAACTATATTTTTTTTGCTACGACTGTCAGGTGATTAATCCACACAATATGACCATAACTTTTTAACACCAATGCTAATTAAAATGGTCTTTACTGGTAATTACTACTTACAAAAATTAGGGGATACTTTAAAATGAAATTCCCCTTAATAAAATGTCCCCATATTTCTGTGAGCAGTACATTTCAGCCATCCCCAACAGGGTTCAAACGCTAAAGCATATTCACATAGGATATCCATAAAAAAACAGTGGCAACAGAAAAGCTTAAGACAACTGCTTGGATTGTAAGTGTGTATCAGTAAGTCGCTCTGGATATGGGTGCCTCCTAACTGACGTCATCTAATGTAGTTCAACGACTTTCGGCATCGCTCTCCTAAAAGTCCATAAAGGACTTGTATGCCAAATTTGATGGAGAACTTGGCAGACTTGCACTGAGCCTTGGCTCCATAACCACTGAGATTAACTGGAACGGCAACTGAAAGTCAGGGTTAATGTCCAACATTGGTGCCCGCTATTCCACATTCTACTGGGAAAATAAATCTGTGCAGAAGAGTGAATGCTGTTGCAGCAGCAAATGGGGAGGACATGCAAGCTCCATGCAAGTAGTTTTGGGGAGTCCAGAGACTTTTGTCTTCATAGGAAGGATGTGCGATATGTAGAATCTACGATATCTTAATGACCATTTTAAAGATGTATGAGGAGGCACAGTGGCTTAGTAGGTAGCACTGCTACATCAGGTTAAGAAGGTCCTGGGTTCAATCCCAGGCTGTGGTTGTCTGGGTTTACTCTGGGTACTCTGGTTTCCTCTCACTGTTCAAAGACATGCGTTTTAGGTTAACTGATTATGTTAAATTGGCATTGGCTTGTATATATGATTAGTCTTGACAACCTTGTGTAAAGATGTAACCTTGCGTGTGACATTGAAACAGCCACTGATGTTGATAGTGGCATTAAATAAAGCAAATAAGTAAAAATAAAATAAATGCACAAAGATGTGCGAGCTGACAATATCAATCAGATCTTTCACTTTGTAAAAAATACAGTCAGAAACACAACAAGTATTCACTGTGTCATGGATCCACATATGATATACTACTACGAGACTACATATTTAAAGCTAGTCCTCTACCAAAAAAGTTCAAAATGAGTAAGCAAACCTCAGGAGATAAAACACAGACACCACCAGCATCACGTCTCAAACGTTGTTACATTTAATTGCTATGCGTGGCTCAAATTCACGCAGGGAAGAGGTTTGGCTTTGAAAAGAATCAGATATAAGTTGCTATATAAAAACTTGACATCTAAACTACGCACTATGTACAATGTGAACATTACAACAAACTTTGGTAGTCAGCTGGCCACGGTACCAGGGTCAATGCATTTATTAAAAAAGGGCCTTATAACAAAAAACAACAGATGGCTAAACTTAAATTACATTGTGAAAGACACTAATTCAAGGGGTTAAGAGAGATGTGTCCAAACAAATTTTCTATCATTTTATTTTCAAGGCCTCCGCAGCCAAAGCATCACCTAATTACTGTTATATACACAATCCCAAGAGATATCTGTACCTAAAGTATCACGGAGCCCTACGCTGTAGTGTATCTCTGGTTAATGGCACAAGATTAATTCCATGAATTAATTAATTAATGAATTCCAAGAATTTCCATGATCAATCACAGCTTGCCTACTCTTATTTGACCCCAAAGAAACAGTTCTCTCGATAAAAGGCACAACACAGAATACAGAGAGGGCTGCCAAAGTGGCGCGATTTCCAGAGCGATACCATTGCAATGGAAAATATTCATTTTTTCATTAAGGAACCTTCACGTGCAAGCGGTTATCTCATGGGACATGTGATGGAATCTGCTGTTGCACAGCAATGGGCAAAGCATAGAAGCAAGTGTGGTCAAAAAAATTATATCACAATATTTAAAGAGATTTTCACGAAACTCAACACTCAAAAAGCACTACATCCAATTAATCCCTTCCATGTCATGGGGGTTCCAAAAGCCTTCTCCTCACTGTGCGTTCACATGCAGTCACACCTCCCCTCTTCCATTCCTGAACAAGCTCTGCACTGGTGGTGACCTGATCTCGTAGCTGCACTGATGCTTGCTTGACAATGTGTGCCCTGAAACCTTCTTCAAGGGAATTGAACCAATCTCCCTGAATTTCCTGATGATTAAATGCTCGATCTGGGTTTTCTGCCACATTCCAAAGACATGCCTTAGATGCAGGGGGGTTTCTACAGTGTCTCAATGTGGTTGAGGGTGTATAAGCCCCGTGTTGGATTGGCACCCTATAGGGGGAGTGTTCCAGCTTCAAAACCAGTGCCGCAAGCTGTGCCAAACTCCCCATGAACGGAAATTGGATTAAAGTTGGTGTAAAATTAAATTCATGTTTTTAATACTTTATCAGGCGATAAATTACATTGGTTGCTTTGCTCAGTTTGCAAATTAGTTCAAACAAACACACTAAAGAATCGTGATAACTAGGGATGTCCCAATCTGATCCGTGGCACAAGAAACAGACCAGTACTCACCCAGAAAAGCAGACTGGATATGGGGGAAAACATGACTCCCATATTCCCAGCGTGTCCCATAACTGTTGTGGATAATAAAGATGCTTTCGGATGAAACACTGAAGGATTTGATTTGGTTTTAAAAGCGCCAATTCATGGTTCGTTTAACATACGCAAACGCCTCAATTGAGCTCCAAACTGTCCAGAGTTGGTTTGTTTGTGGTTAGAGTGCAGCCTGGCCGTTTCATTCATTGAGAAAGGAAAAATACTTCACAGTAAAGTAAGCAGAACAGAGGTTTGCTGTATGGAGGTTTGCTGTACGGTCGACATTTGAGTCTGACTCAAGTCTAATGTAAGCTGGACGACCGAGAACATAGACATGTTGTGGGTGACTGCACCCAATACTGTTTTTTTTTTTTTACACAGTGTTCACTCAAATTACCATATTGCTCCACCTTGCAGCTGTAAAGTCAAAGACAGCAGCTCAGCAGTGACACGGTCTGCTGCATTAGTCATGTTCTAATCCTTCATCAGTGCTCACAGATGCTTCCTACAGGATGCTGGACATTTTTGCTTGGCGCACTGTTTTCAGTCCAGCAGTGACACTGACATATTGTGGGACTGTTATGGCCTAGTGGTTAAGGTACTGGACTATGGACCAGAACGTTCAGGGTTCAATTCCCACAGTTGCCCTGAGCAAGCCTTTAATCCACAATTGCATGGATTGTAAGACTGTATTAATTGCAAGTCACTCTGGATAAGGGTATCTGCTCGGGGTGTGCCATATCATATCGTTTTTGATAATACTGGGACAATTTTTTTAAGCATTATAAAACATCATATAGCAACATTCAGACGTCTTTATGCATTGCTGTAAAGGATTTACATTTTTTGTATGTTACTGTATATTGTTAAAATATATCGGCAAATACAGCAAAAGTACCTTGAAATATCGTGATATTATTTTAGGGCCATTTCGCTCACCCCTGGCCTCTGCTAAATGACAAATATTATACAACTCCAGCAGCACTGCTGTGCCCAACACTCACACCAGCACAACACGTACTAATTCACAAACCTTCCACGTCAGTGTCACTGCGGTGCTGAGAATGATCTGGGAGTAGAGGATCTTGACCATTAAAGGACAGAGTCAATTGGACAAACAAAATACTATGTAGAGACACAGATGGACTACAGTCCGTCATTATAGAACTACAAATTATCTCTATTTAGTATGTGAAAAAGATTAAATAGACAATGAATGAAGAAACAACCACGTAACTCAAAAGCCAACAGTGAGTGTGTGTAGTGAAGGTTTGGAGAGATCTTGCCCAGCCCTACACTGAGAGCTTGCTAATGTTTGCTAGCTGAGCAGCAATTTGTAACGGCTAGCCTGCTAACGCCAGGTTTAGCAGCTAAACACAATCGGAGGTATTGGTTTTGTGTGTGCAGTGTTTAATCGAGTCAGAAAACTGCAAGCAGGTGCGATGTTTACGTGTGGAAGAAGTGCACGTACGTGTAGCTTGAGCTCTGACAGGCAAAGCTAACGCTAGCTTAGCAACGCGGCGGATGACTTGCGGCCTAACTTGTGCAGCACTAGGTTAGCCAAGCGGCTAAAACCGCGCGGAACAAGCTCGCTTATTGCAGCGTCTCCGAGAGCGGCGGACGCACAGCGAAAACACAGACCGTACCTGAAGTCTTTGTCGCTGGAAGTCATTTTCTCCAGCAGGTTGGAGATGTGGTAGGAGGCACTCGCCATGTTTGCGCTGCTGCTGTATGAGTGCGTGTGTAAATAGCCCGAACCACTTGTATCACAGCCACAATGATTCAACTCTTCCCGCTACGGATGCAGTGTGCAGCAGCAGAACGAAGGCCGTTTCTCCTTTCGATGCGCTCAGCGTTTGCAGATCCTTTTGCTTTTTAGCGGCTCGAGGAGGTAAAAACGGTTTTCATCCCGTTAAAGTTTGGATGTTTGAATGGAGATCGGACTTCTCTCTGCAGAGGAGGAGCCGCGCGCGCACACACGCACCCAGCATAGTGAAGCGAAAGCTGTGGGGGGCGGGACTTGACGCCGATTGACAATTAGACTGTCCCATCATAGCCGTTCAAAATGTTTAGTCAAACTGGTAAGGAAAAACAGTCCGCGTCTAACGTTATGGGAAGTAAATCCGGCCGAAAACAAAAGCACATTTATTGTTCTTAATTTGATATGATTATGTTCTTAATTTTAATATATTGTTTTTTACAATTCCTCCATGGCTTCTTTCATTTAAAATATATCGGCAAATCACTACAGTGGATCGGATCCGCATATTAGACCAGACTCAGGCTTTACGCCGGACGTCCATCCAATCGCAACCCTGCCGGGCATGGGACTGGCAATGCATACACTAACTGGGCACTCATACTGGGACACTTTAGAGACTCCAATAACCTGAACATGTCTTTGGAATACTGGTAGAATCCACAGTACTCAGGGAAAACCCTCACAGACACAAAGAGAGCATACAAGCTCTTTAGAGCTATGAGGTGGCAGGTTCTGACCACTTGCAGCTCCCCTGAGAGAAGGCAAAAATACAGGTTTTCTCTGTTTAAAGTTCACATTGTGTGTACATGACACTGGCAAAAATTGGTGTTGACTGGACATTCTACCATAGTCATATAGTCTGTAATGTAAATACAGAATGCATGTAATCAATATGTAAACGTGTCAGAGGTACCGCTGAAAACAGGAGTAATTAATGAGTGATTGAAATGTCTTTTGTTTAATAGAAGACAATTGCATTGATGTGCAGTATTTCAAAGAAAATGGAATATCAGCCAGATTAAACAGAGGCTCAACAAGTGAATGTGAACCAGTGTGTATACACTGCTCACAAAAAATAGGGGATATTTTATTATGGGCTATTTTATTATGAAGTATCCCCTAATTTTTGTGAGCAGTATGGTTATAGGTTAGAGAGAATATACAGGTAGTCGGTGAACAAAAAATAGGACAGCCACATGCACTTACGAAAGCCATTTACAGCTTGCTACAAATTATTAGCAGAAAGTCATACAAACAAACATGAGAAACTTGCACAAATAAATCTCTAAACACATAAACAGTTACAACCCTAAATCAGAAAAAGGTGCGAAAATTCAAATAAAAAAAGACCCTGGCTTTTTGGACTTGTGCTGATAACAGTCTGGATGGTCTTTTTTGTCTTTGGTCAGAGCACACAGTGTCCATTTTTTTCCAAAAAAGACCTATAATACTGATTCATCTGACCACAATACATGCTTCCACTGTTTGCTGATCCATCCTAAATGCCCCATAGCACAGAGAAGTCGAAAAATGTACTTTGTGTGCTCTGGACCAAAGATGAAAAAGACCACCCAGACTGTTATCTGTTAAAAGTATAAAAACTAGGGTCTGTCAGGGTCTAAGTTTGTGTCAGTGCCCTTTGAAAATGGCTTTTTCAGTTCTGTGATAACAGCATTCATGCAAAATAGTACATTGAGGTTTTAGAATTAATTCCTTCAATAATTTCCTGTTTTCCAGAGACATCTACGCATGTTACAGCAAGACCATGCAAAACAAGTCAAATCAGAACACGTTAGGACTGAAAGATGGAAGTCCCTTCCAGTCTTTCTACATTTTTTCATTAGTACATTAGTACATTATTTAAAAAAAATTAATCATTTCAAATCAGTTCAATACTCCTTTTCCATATTTAGTATTTTCCATAGCAGTAGGGAGCATATTTGTCAAACGACAAATGAAAATGCAAAATTGCTCAACTCAATCTCACTGTTTGTCTGTTTGTGATTGAGTACTCAGCATAAACAAGTTTCAGGTTTCAAAATTATAAAGCCAACGCAACTGAACATAAGACTCATCTTGTGCTGCCGTTTTACAGGTTGCCTTTTAATTTTCAAATGAGAACATATGTTAATCAGAGTCATACTAAGACTGCAGACATTACGGATCAAAGTCAGATCAAAGTGAGACGGGGAATGTTGTGCTTTGCAGGCTGCAAGGGTTGTAATGGAGTTGGGAGAGTGCCAAGATAAAGATTATGTGTTGCTTGTACGTAAAGTTGGATTGGCTTGGTGATACTGAGGTTGATGATGTTATATGGTAGAATTGCACAAAAGACCATCTAAATCAGACTACGGAGCAAACTACACTGCAACTAAAGCCCTGTGGATTTAAGGAGCACCAGATATCATATAACATATTTTAGCTAAAACTAGGAATCATTGCTTTGAGTGGTGCAACTAGAGCAGTAGTTTTACTGTTGTTTGTTTAGTTGCGTGTACTTTTACTTTAACCCCACTTGTCCTGTTCAGGGTCACATGGCCAATCTTGAAATGATGGCATACCCTATTTGGGATGCAAGCCTATCACAGGCCTCAGAAGGGGTGGCTGTTTTAGGACCAGGGGTCAATATCCCCTCCCTGCTTTTCCTGGTCAGAATCACTTGGAATATGGCAACTCTCCTCAGAGAGCACAGGGCACAGAAATAAGCATAGCCTGGACAGGATGAAGGTCAGTCACAGGGCCGAGAAAGGGTTGCTGTTGCATCATCAGGAACTAATCCCATGACCAGCCTCACCTGAGATGTCCAACCTGGTTGGAACACACTCATGGCACTAGAATCTGAATCTTCTGAATGCTCTACAAAGCATGTTTTTATAAGAAATTAATTATAGCAAAACCATAAGCACACACGTCGTTTTTCTAAAGTCTTCCTAGCCGATGTGTGAAACTGATCAACTGTTGCGGAAAAATATTTCGATTTGTAAAATTGGATCATTTGTTGCAATAAATAAATGCAAAGTATAATAGTTTTGACTCACATGTTTAGCTGGATTCTGTTTACCTACTTGGACTTGTGTGAAAATGCTTATAAGTGGATGTTTATGCAGAAGTCATAGTTTATAAACTTTCAAGCACCAGTTTAACAGCCCTGAGTCTGTTTCTATGACGCTTCTTGAGACTGGAGAAAACAGAGCATGAAATCTGTGAAACTCCTTCATACAGAATCTCTTCAAATCCTCTAGGGACTCGTCTGCTTTATAGAGGACTCGCATTTAAAATTTATATTTGTTTGTTTTTGCAGGCACTTTTTTCCAAAGTGATTTCATCTGTTACAGCCTAAGGAATTAAGGGTTAAGGGTCTTGCTCAAGGGCGCAACAACGGCAGCTAGTATGTGTATTAAACCCTCTACAGGTCAGTATTTGAATAGGCTTTGCCACTGCGCTGCCACTGCCTGTGGTCATTCTATTGTTATTGTCGTAATATGTATGAAATAAAGCATTATGAGGCATGTTGTTATAGCAGATAAATCATTGGCTATGTGATGTGAGCTCCAAGATTCTTGGCCCAGAGCTCTGAAGGTGTGGAGTTCCCATGTTCTACACAGGGAGGACATGTATATCATTTTCATAATGTTGGGCATGTTGTTGTATGTATATAACATGCTTATGTGAGACTGTGGTAGCCTAGCGGTTAAGGTACTGGACCAGAAAGTCCAGGGTTCAAATCCCACCTCTGCCAAGTTGCCACAGTTGGGTTCTTGAGCAAGACCCTTAACCCACCATTGCTTGGATTGTAAGACTGTATGAGTTGTCGCTCTGGATAAGTGCTGGAAATGTCAATGTATATCATTTGAATAATATTGCCTGGGCACTTTGCTTTCCTCCCACATTCCAAAAACATAAGTTATGTTGGTTGTTGTTTCCAAAGTGCCCTTAATGTGTGAGTGTGTGTTCCCTATGAAGGGTTGGCCCCCTGTCTATGGTTGTTCCTGCCTTGCACCCCGTGCTGCTGGCTAGGCGTTGGCTTTCCCCAAACCCTGACTAGGATGAATTGGATAAGACAATGAATGAATCAATTAATCAATGAATCAATGAGAACAACTGTTAAATTACATAATTGTTTGCTGAGTTTATTTGTAGAAGTACACATGTAGCGTATTATTCCTTTTATACAAGAGCTTATTGGCAATGAGTCAAACATACTTCTTTGTTAAAAATAACATATTGTAATTTTAAATTATGTGTAGTTACATTTAATCTTGTAGCACATTTATGTCCATATTTTCATTATGGAGACAGCATAGGTTCTCATCATCAGGGGCAGTAGAATGGATTGACCCATTAATAGGTCCATTGCAACTGTACTTACAAACCTAAAATTACGTTGCAGTCTAGTGATCCATTTTATCCAGCTCCAATTCATTTCACCTAAGGTGCAATTCAACTTCAAGTGCTTTGAGGTTTGTCACATCATGAATTTCAATCAACATCACAGTAAATTGGAATCACAATTTATAAGGTCCACATGCGACTTTTATATAGCCTGCCTTTACAACCTGTGGAAGAAAACTGCTACGCTTGTAACCCAGCTCGCACCCCAAGTTTTCTAAGCTCACAAAGCTGAATTAGAATTTGGATCCCCATATATTCATATCTGAAGCAATAACACTGCAGCGTGTTCGGGTTTTATGTCTCAGTGGTAGACAGGAGGTCAAACATGATCAAAATGATAATTAGACGTCTGTCAGCAATGCCTTCACTCGCCTCTTTGTGCTTCCAAATTTGTAATGAATATACAACTAAACGCTGTGTAGATCTCATTAAGCGGATAAAATGCAATGAAATAGAAATTACAAAACTAACCATGCCGATTATTGGCCATTTGAGGCAACTCAAATCCAAGGTTTATTTCAGTTTTTTTTTTATTAGTCTTGTGCTGTTCATTCGTCCAGTGCCAATTCATTTGCAATTTGCCATAAAATCTGTTCTCATTTCAAAGAATATCCTCAACAGCTGGGTATTAAATGGCTCACCAATGGTATAGCAGGTGGCGAAAACATAAAAAAGGAAATTAAGAAATTAGTTTGGTGAAAAGATGAAGGGCATTACTGCGCTAGGCATCTTCTAGCTGACATAACTTTATCCAAAATATACCTATTGAAATGTCCAACCAAAAGAGCTAGACCCACATATACAGTACTTCACAAAAGTAAGTACACCCATTTTTACCCCTTTTAACTATTTTATTATATCTTTTCATGTGACTACAATCTGACACTTGTACACTTGATACAATGTAAAGCAGTATATATATATATATAAACAGTGGAAATTTGCTGTGCCCTCAAAATAACTATAGTAACAGCCATTAATGTCTAAACCTCTGGCAACAAAAGTGAGTACACCCCTAAGTGAAAATAGCCTAATTGTGCCAAATTAGCCATTTTACCTACCCAGTATGATGTGACTCCGTGAGTGTTAGGTCTTAGGTGGGCCTTGGGAGCAGGTGTGGTAAATTAAACTCTCTCATACTGGTCACTGGATGTTCAACATGGCACCTCTTGGCAAAGAACTTTCTGAGGATCTGTAAAAAATTCTGCTTCACATAGCCCTAGGCTATAAGAAAACTGCCAACACCCTGAAAGTGAACTGCAGGACGGTGGCCATGACCATACAGTGGTTTAACAAGACAGGTTCCACTCAGAACAATCCTCGCCATGGTCGAGAAAGAAGTTCAGTGCACATGCTCAGTGTCATATCAAGAGGTTGGCTTTTAAAAACAGACATAGAAGTGCTGCTAGCATTGCTGTAGTGGTTAAAGGGGTGGGGGGTCAGCCTGTCAGTGCTCAGACCATACACCACACATACGACCACGATAAACTTAAGACATTCATATGGTGTCAAACTTGTGTGGCTTCAACCAAGTGAGGAGTACAAAGACAAGTGTGTCTTGCTTACAGTTAAGCATGGTGGTAGGAATGTCAGGGTTTGGGGCTGAATGAGTGCTGCTGGCTGTGGGGAGCTACAGTTCATTCAGGGAACCATGAATGCCAAGTGCTGGAAAATAATGGTGGCTACACAAAATATAGACACTTTGGGCACAATTTGGCCGATTTCACTTAGGGGTGTAGTCAAGTTTGTTGCCAGAGGTTTAGACATTAATGGCTGTGTTTTAAGTTATTTTGAGGGCACAACAAATTTACACTGTTATACAACTGTAGAATGACTACTTTATTAATTGTATATGAAATGACCCCTAGGGTTCACGTGATGGAAGGCAGATATATTGAATAGTTGCTTCATGTGAGTGTGACTGGTGTACAAGTTTGAGTAAAGTCTCTGAGGGAAGCTAGAGGGAAATAGAGAGACAGAGAGAGAGAGACCAAGTGGCAATCATGGTGAATGAATGAAAATCCAAACCTTTTTTTTGAGCTAAGCAAACAGTTCAGACCGTCAGTTCAGTACAGAAAGAAAAAAGAAAGAAAACATATAACACACCTCAAACCCATACTTAGTAGATTGTACCTACTAGGGATCAAAGATAATGCAATTTTTCCTGCTGCACTGTGTACAAATGATGTTTTTTCATTGCCCATTAGTTTAATAGATGTCATTTGTTTATGAATGTTACTTAAACTGTCTGACATAATGCTAAGGACTGTACACTGATTTACTTATTCCCAACACAGCCATCTCTTGGGTTTACAGAGAATCAGAGGCTCAGGCTGCTGCTGGTGGTGTAATGGTGTGGGAGTGACTTTCTTGGCGCACTTTGGACCCTCAGTACCAAAAGAGAAAAATGTAAACACCACAGCGAGAGAATTTAGAAAAGAGAATTTGAGAATTGTTGCTGACCATATACAATACATCCCTTAATGACCACAGTGTATCAGGTTCAGATGGCTACTTCCAGCAGGATAACTAACCATGGCACACATTTGAAATCATATCTGGTTTGGCGAAAATGAAAATGAGTTCACTGTACTTTAATGGGATGTGGTGGAACATTTGATTCACATCATTAATGTACAGCTGACAAATCTCCAGCAAATGCATGGTGGTATCATATCAATATGGACCAATATATCTAAGGAATGTCTTCAGCACCTTGTTGAATCTATATCATAAAGAATTAAGGCTGTTCTGACTGTAAAATCTGTCCAACCCGGTACTGCAAGGTGTACCTAATAAAGTGGTTGGTGGGGTTTAACTCCTTGAGTTTTTGTATGGTGGGATATCTGCAAGTCTCTAGCATGCAAATCCAGGTTGAGACTTGACTCTTTGGTGTGTGACTCAAGTCAAGTCTGGAGTGTCTGAAGTGTGAATCTAAGGCAAGTCTGGCATGCAAGTACAAGTTTTGTCTTGTGTCTCTTCTGGGCATATCAGATGCAATAGGGTTTTGTTTAATCCCATTATGTGTTACAAATATTGCTTTTTACCAAAGGAACCCCTACTAAAACTGTCAGGTTGACGTGGCTTCCAAAAATTAAACTTACCAGTGCCGAGAAACATTCAGTATAAAGGACAGAATGGAGTTCTTACATACAGAGATAAATCTGCTTTAATCAGCTGGTTATTCTATACTTTGTTTTAGTAAGACAAATGTGATCTGTAAGCTACCACAATTTAAACACACTTTTCCACATTGGTCTAGCATTAGAATTCAGACTTCCTTATGTAAGCATTAGTGCAGTGAAAACCTTAAAAAATAGCAATACAGATTACATAAAACAAATTGTATATTGTGATGTCTGTATAGGTAACATGAACAATGCTTTCTCAAGAATTAAGATCAAATCTCTATTTCTGCGTTGGTTATTTTCAACGAAAATTTCATAGGATAACAGATCCCATAATTACACAGACAGAAAGTGACCCAGCAGAGGGGAATGACAATAAAGACAAATGGGCACAAATGGAGTTTAATGATGCACTTTCTGCTTACAAATCAACCCCTGGGGCCCTAATCAATTAACACAAGCTAATAGTCATTGTCTCTATGTGCCTCTTTTATGTCTTTCTCGTTGACTGTGCCTCTCTCCTCTCTGTGAACAACACAATTCCTATATTTCCTTTATTATTTACAAACGTATTATTTATAAACTACTGTTATGAAAAATGGCAAGCATTCACTCAATTCATAGCATAGCAACTGAGCAGGAATGAACTTCAAAATGTATTTAAATAGCACTTTTTACAGTGGTGCATTGTCTCAAAGCAGCTTTACAGTATTATATTATCTTAAAAGGCCAGTCCCAAACTGAGCAAACCTAGGGCGACAGTGGCAAGGAAAAAACCTGGACACAGCACTGAATGCATGTTTTTTTAAACAAATTAAATGAAAGTAAGAAAACAACATAAAGAAAACAACATAAAACATTTTGGCAATATATATTGAATGATTACAGTAGAATAAAAGTCAATGTAAAAAAATGTCTATTCGCCATATGGTCCCAACTTTTTCTGATTTGGGGTTGTAAGATAACCGCACAAACAGTATGTTTTAGGTACAGGTGACAGATAAAAATGCTGGAACCTGTTTTCAGGAACATAATAAATATGTTAAAAATTCCAAAACAAACTGGCAAATACATTTGCCTGCTACATAGCAGACCAGAAATTACATCTATGCATCCCATATCTTTTTACAAATGACAACAGAAAAAACAAAGAATGCCTTTGCAGGAAATTAAGTGATTTGAAGTTTATCTTTTTAAGTCATATACAAGGGTATAAACAGCCCACAATGCTGTTTGTATTAATATGTCATACAAACTTACATATGTACTAAATGCAACATGAAACATGAACAAGTAAGTCGTTCTTACTAGCTGGTTAGGATGCAAAATGTCCAATATCTTCCGAAATGCTTCTTTATCCTTACTGCTGCTCTTCCCTTGACTCTCTTCAGTCCTTTCTTCTCATTCTGTCCTCACGCTTGATTAACAGTGAGAGAAAATACAAACCTCTCAGGGGGAATTACTGGCTCAGTGAGTGTCTGCATGTGTTTCTCTGTGTATGGCCTCTCACAGATGTTTTCTTTGAATAATGGATGTCATAAATGTGGTGTTGAACGGAATCTCCCTCACTTCTGCCTGCTGAGGCGATAGATGGGCTGTGAAGCACTGATGCTCTTATAACAGGCTTCGTTCTCACCTGCTGACTGCATCTTCGGTTCATGCAATAGCACAACCACTTATGACACCTGTAAATAAGTAAATATTGCCAGAAATCTGGCTATAAAAGATGAACGGCATTGCCATGACATTGCCCAACAGAAGACTTTGACTTGGAAGGAATACACTGAATTTTGACACAGCCAAGGCTCTTTAGTCAGTCCAGTTACTCAGGTAATCAAGAGCGCCGTGTGGAGGTGACATTCATTTGCTCTCTTTCAATTTTCCCATTACACGCTACTGTTACGCCTTTCAAGAGAGCCTGTTTGTTTAATGAATCCAGCTACTGGTCACTCTTGTTATTAGCTTATTTAACCAAGTCAGAAGCATAATTGAATTTTACATTTAATTAACAAAGCCTCACAGCACCTCAGAAAAGAATATTTTACCTGTGCTAAAGATTTAAAGGAACAGTTATTCCGAAAGCAAACCTTATGTTATACAGGTATGCACCATTTAACAATCATCTGGTCTTTTACGACTGAGGGCTTAAGAATTCTAACAGGAAATAAAAGTCTGTCTTATTTACATCATCTACATCAACCCGGTACTACAAGGTGTACCTAATAAAGTGGTTGGTGGGGTTAACTCCTTGAGTTTTTGTAAGATGGGATGTCTAAGTCGAGACTTGACCCTTTTTGTGTGACTCAAGTCTGGAGTGTCTGAAGTGTGAATCTAAGGTAGCTATCTTACTGACATCAAAAAACTAGTACGAGCAAACACTTGTGACACCTGCTGGCAGAAATGGAAATTGCAGTCTTGAAAAAGAAAAAAAAATGGTAGCATCTCACATGCTTTTCATTTCCGGTAAGTTTTTCAAGGTTTATAAACAATACAAAAATAATTACATTTTTTTAACTTACTAAATGTTTTCATACAGAGTTTCCATTTTAATATTGTGGTTTAAAATCAAACGATATGTACTTGATGTACTTAAGTATTTGATCTCGCTGGCTGTTTGCGAGAGGAGCAAGGTTCTAACAACACTAATCACGTAGGGTTCAGGTCAAACCAGCAATCTCTGGAGCTGTGGGGCAAATGCACTGACCATCTTGAAACCCTCCGGTAAATCTAATCAATCTTTCAAGTTACACTTTTTTGTGAGGCATGCTTCTTTTTATTGGGTTCACCTACCTTGGACCATTTGATCATAAATATCTTCCATATACTATATATAAAGTACCCCGGTCTCTGCCATGCTTCACACCGACTCAACTCTCACCCTGAGAAACGCCACTGATACTCTGAAGCCTTTGGTGATGTGAAGGCAGGCAGGTAAACATAAAACCCTTACTAGCACCACCCTTTCCTTTGTCCTAAAGCCTTTATTTGGGCTTTCCAGATCAGATCCAAGCCTTTCTTAGATGCCACATTCCCCAGCCCATCCAGTCCAGGTAACTGTGAGATGGCAATAATACAACACAGCTCAATCATCAACTCATCTGAGAAGGAATAAGACCCAGAGGCGCTCAACAGTACAACACTGTATGACTCATTAGTAGAGGACAGTGCAAAGCCATAATGGTTTGTGTCCAACCTCTGGTGAGGTGACATTTCAGCAGTATTTAAGTATTTGATCTTTTAGTGAAGATTCAATAAGGCACCTCGAAATGACCATAAAGGATAAAGGAGGTGTTATGCTGTCAGGCTTCCCTGCCACCATAAATACAGCTATGAATGTGTTTCACATCACCAGAGGTTTTAGGACCTTACAACACAATAAACTAAAATACATCTATTTCCTCTAATCCAGTCATGCGTCTTCTTAGATTCCACTATGTGTTGAAATATTTCTGCAGGAATATTGACCCATGTGAACATGATAACATCTTTCTTTTGGTAAGCGATGGCAGTACTGACATGCTTTCTTCTCCCTGGTCCCAGAAATGCTCTATAAGATTAAGATCTGGTGACTGTAATGGCCAGCAACGTAAAAAAAAAAAATTGCCGTCATGTTCCTGGAGTCAATACTTAATCATATGACCGTTGTGGAATGGCTCATAGTCTTGCTGAAAGTGCTGCCATGGTGTAAACAGATTCAGATGAACAGATTTGTCAGATTTCTTTATAAAGTGCTTTATACAATGGATACGTTACACATTATAACAATACATTGTCTCAAAACAGCTTTACAATATTATATTATCTTAAGGCCAATCCCAAACTCAGAAAGTCTGCGACAGTGGAAAGAAAAAATTCCCTAAATGTTATAAGGAATAAACCCTAAAATCCAAGACGTAAAATCTGATATAATGGCCACTCAGTGTAGACAGCTACCAAACATTTCTTAGCAGTTTACAGCGATATAATTACAGAGCTGTTTTTGTTACACAATTTCCAAGTATCGTTCATTATCCTGTATCTCTTCAGTCAACTTAAGTTGAAATTGAATTGACTGAGGGCCATTAAGACATTTCATGCCAATAACTAAGCCTATCATATCGCATAACTCTCTCTGCCCAATCAATGTGTGAGTATATGAGAATCAACTTAGTTCCACTTCGTTTACACTCACAAAATGAAATAGTCTGATGTGACATTTATGACTGTAGTTACGCTGCTCACAAAATAAGGTGTATTTCAAAATCATGCAAATGAGATGTCATGGAACATGGACATTATCAAATTGTCCAGCAGTTCTTGTGGAATCCTTTGCTACTCAATCAATCAATCAAATTTTATTTATACAGCGCTTTTTACAATGGAGCATTGTCTCAAAGCAGCTTTACAACAGTA
>JAUZST010095069.1:0-19045 GCA_034779995.1 Parotocinclus haroldoi
GATCTCCTCTCGTACCACCTGATCTGCCCTCATACCCCCTCGTACGCTCACCATAATTTCATTGCGCAATCACAGACTAGTTTGTTTTTATAATCCTGCCCCCTGCCAGCAGCTACACAGAACAGCACGTTAACGACCCGGTGTGTGCTTTTACGAGCATGCTTAAGCATGTGGTTGCACGTGTGTATGTGTGTGTGTGTGTGTGCATGACTCACAGTGGTGCATCCTGGCAGCAGGTGGACGGCACGGTTCGGCTCCAGTGAGAATGGAAGGATGTGTTTGATCCCCAGCAAGGAGTGAACGTGAGTGAGAGGAGCTCTGCCCAGAGTCGGGATTAAAGCACCCTGACACCCGTTACCTGCAGAGAGAGACGCACACACACACACACACACACACACACAAACACACACAGAGAACAGGACAGTGTGAGTGTGAGACAAGGACAAGGTTGTGTGACCCCCCCTTCCCCGACCTACATCCTAACAACTGCTGATCAGATTTGAGGAACGGTCTGGACTGTTGTCTTGCCTGTTTTTATCTCCTTTTGGCTTTGCACAGTGTGCCCTTGGTGTGATCTTTGCATGACCTCCACTACAAAGGCGATTTTGAGGCCCGAGTCGTTCATATCCGTGCTAGACAACGTGGAGCTCAGTGGGAGGGGCGTAAAGACGGAAACCAAAAGATAAAAATTGGACTTATCGTTCCGTGAGAGGCACTAGAGCGGGGGGAATTCTAAACCGCTAGCCGTTGTTCACGTGTCCAGACGCTCTCGGGTCAGCGCCTTTTCGCCCCACACCACGGCGACAGAGCTGGATTATAAAGGCACCAGCTGCGGAGGGATTAAAGCCACAGCGCTCGAGTCCTACAGGTCAACAAGGTCTACAGACGGCATAGAAAAGGGGAAGATAAAAGTGAAAATCGAGCGCCATGGCGACCGGGTCATGATTGAAGGCTGAAGCACACAGACTTTCAAACGGCCCGGTCAAAGACGTTAACTCCAAAAAGCACTGGAAGATCTGAAAAGGTGCGAAACTTTGACATCAAAACCTGAGTAGAAATATCCGGGTTCGGCCGGGCCGTTTGAAGATGACGTGCCAGGGCTTGAGCTCTGGTATGCGTGGTGATGGGCTGGCGTATTAACCCGCTGTGCCACCCGAAGGCATTTCAAAAATGAGCAAAAACATGTTGCTGTTCTAATTTATGGCTGTCAGACATTTTCATGCCAGCGCCTTTTTAAAAACAGGACATCAAAACGCGTTCCCTTTATGGCCCCATTAGCCTCACCCGAAACAGGCATTATGTAACGTGCTGGGCTGCAGAATTCCCACAACTAACGACCAGTGTATGTTTTGTTAGCGTGTGTGTGTGTGTGTGTGGAGTCCTGCTTTCTAATCTCAAACATTCCGGAGCGGAGCCGTCAGGATTAAGAGCTGCACACCTTATTAACTCCGGCAGAAATCTGGACCGATTTTGACACCGTGCACGTTGCATAAGCCGCGCGTTTTACCGCCTTGCGCCTCGGTGGAAAACCTCCATAAATCTCAGGCCGTCCACACCAAGGTCTGGAGAGCTCAGAAACCAGCGGATGATCCTAAAAGGCTTCGCGCCGGACGCTTTCGGATTCGGGGGAAGCGGGAGGCTTAAGCGCGGACGATTTGGAGCGAATTTGAGCCAAATGTGAGAAATTGAGATGTTTTTTTCCTGCTCAGGATTTGTCGCCCGGGTACTTTATCACCCCGCGGCCCCAATTCGATAAAACCTCTGGCGAATGGGACCGGATCCAGATGTTCCAGCAGACCTAGAAGCAGAGCGTGGAGGGTTAGAGCACGCCCCTGTCCCAGACTCTACGTTTGTCACCCAGAACGTTCTGTTTCCTGGATGCTTTTGGGTTTCGTCGCGGCGCTGAAGCGAAAACAGGAAGGGATACGTTTTCGTAACAGTCGGTTCTCTTCTCCGTTTTGGAGAATTCTCGCCTGCGGTCTTCATCCTTCAGAGCATTCCCTCAAATTGACATCCAGCTCGACGTTGCAGGTGTATGCACCCCCCCCCCCCCCAAACCCGTTCGCACTCGCCCTTTCGGCCCCGAGCCCCGGGTTCGATTGGCGTGCATGCACCGTGAGCTCATTTCTCCAGCAGGGTTTTCCGGGACCTGCAGGCCAGCTTTCTGTGTTTTGATTGATAACACTGAAGGGACCGGGTTTCTGAAGAGCATTCGTGGAATTACGAATACGAGCGAGCAAAACGATCGGAGCCAATCAGCTCTCTTCCGTCGATGGCTTTTCGCGACAGCAACAAGGTTACGTTAGCGGCGGTCGCAGTTTAGAGGGGCCAGTTAACCCGTCTCCAAGTCTTTTGTCTTTGGGAAAAATCGAGTGAAAATCAGATTCGACAGAACGAATCGCGAATCAAGCGTCAAACGGCTTTTTTTTTTTTTAACAACAATATTCATCGAAACAAAATATATAATCCTTTAGTCCCGTCACAATAAAGTCATTCTCGTTTTTAAGTCTTTTATTGTCTATTCAAATGAAACGAGCACAACATTATCACGTTTTTTTTTTTTTATCAGCCTTTTACGGCTGCGATTCTCTCTTCTGTCAGCAGGAGTCACTAGGGTTCAGTCGTACTAGTTTTCTGCCCTGTACGGGGATTAACATGACCTGTAAGTACATATGAGCGCTGTTTAACGACCATCCGATCAACGTCTGTTCACCTTAACAACCAAGGTATTATGATTGATTACAATGAATGATAAACGGAAATAAATAGCGGGATGTTAAAGAACGGTCTTTTAACTCCGGGGGAGCCACGAGCAGAGGCGGGAGTTTGAGAGCAGAAGTTGGAACTCGGTTGATGTGTTTAGAGCGTTTTTTCCTGCGAGTATTTCAACGTGTTAGATCTGACAAACTACAAGACGGAACATGATTGAGGTTTCAGTTTGGGGTCCCGATTTTTTTTTTTTTACGCTACGATGCTTTTTTTTTTTTTTTTTTTTTTTTTAAAGCCGCACGTCGCCGGTGCCATAGAAATCTGGGCAGAAATCTGGTGCTTAAGGATGGTGGAGCAAAAGGTTCAGGGTCCAGATCGTATTCTGGAACCAGACTGGATTGTATAAGGCTGCACCAGGATCGTTTTAACCCAACATCTGTCTAGCACATCTGTAATGTCTGTTGGCTTCAATCCGCCGAATGATCCAAGAATGATCCACGAAACCTCTGAGAATTGCTACTCAAAGTTTTTACCCTCAACCCTTCGTCGAGTCTAACAGGTTCTCCTCTCTGTGCAGAGACGCGTCCACATGCTTGTCCGTGGTCCTCATGCTGTGCATGCTCCGCTGTAGGTGGATGAACGGTGGATGGAGATCTGACTTACCCAGAAACATGCTGCTGTCCATGATCTCTTACTCGTCCAGGACCACCTCTTCTCCTTCTGCTGGAGATGCCACCGGTCGCTCCATCACATCTCTCTCTTTTTGTCTCTCTCTCTCTCTCTGTTTCCTTGCTGTGTCTCTTTACCTTTATCCCTTATAGTTATTCCTCTGGTTTTGCGAGTCCTCTCTCTCCCCTCCGTCCTCTCTGTCGCTGATTCCGTCTCTGCACGCTCTCTCGGTGAGTGTGTGTGAGTGTGTGTAAGGCTTCACCGCTTAACATGCTTCCAAGATGTTCTTGCAGCTCCCTCCTCCCTCTCTCACCCATCCCTCTCTCTCTCTCTCTCCCCCTCTCTCTCTCTCTCTCTCACTCTCTCTCGCGCTCTCCTTTTATTCTTTTACGTTTTCACCCTGATTATTCTGGGAAGGGTCTCGTATCAATTCGAGTTAAGAAATTCTACAGGAGGGCGCTCGGCTGGCCAGGCGCTGACTCCCGCCGGGCCGGGTGCCACACTGGAACGTTTGGGCGTGTCTGACGAAGGGAAAGACAGAAGGGAATCCTCCTCTCTCGCTGCCTGTATCAGGGGCACCCATGTTTCCTCGCACCCTAGAGAGAGTGTCTAGCTAAGCGTGTTCATTACACCATTCCCGAAAATTCCTTAATGTGAAACTAAAAAAAAAGCATTAACAAGAAACAGATTCACAAACAGATTCGGAAGAAACCGAAAAACTAAAGCCGCGTCCGCAAGAAACTACAAAAGCAAAAAAGTACAGCTTCAGGAAAGTACAAAGGGTAAAATGAAATAAAAAATCCGCATGAAGCTACAAAACAAAAAAAGCTAGAGCCTTAATGAACTGATAAAAACACAGCTGGAAGAAACTACAAAAACAAAGAAGCTATAGCCTCAAACATGTAAAAAAAAAAAAAGCTACAGTTACAAGAAACTACGAAAACAAAAAGCTACAGTCACAAGAAACTACGAAAACAAAAAAGCTACAGTCACAAGAAACTACAAAAAACAAAAAAGCTACAGTCACAAGAAACTACAAAAACAAAAAGCTACAGTCACAAGAAACTACAAAAACAAGAAAAGCTACAGTCACAAGAAACTACAAAAACAAAAAAAGCTACAGTCACAAAAAACTACAAAAACAAAAAAGCTACAGTCACAAGAAACTACAAAAACAAGAAAAGCTACAGTCACAAGAAACTACAAAAACAAGAAAAGCTACAGTCACAAGAAACTACAAAACAAAAAAGCTACAGTCACAAGAAACTACAAAAACAAAGAAGCTACAGTCACAAGAAACTACAAAAAAACAAAAAGCTACAGTCACAAAAAACTACAAAAAACAAAAAAGCTACAGTCACAAGAAACTACAAAAACAAAAAAGCTACAGTCACAAAAAACTACAAAAACAAAAAAGCTACAGTCACAAAAAGCTACAAAAAACAAAAAAGCTACAGTCACAAAAAACTACAAAAAACAAAAAAAGCTACAGTCACAAAAAACTACAAAAAACAAAGACGCTAAAGCCGCAATAAACTACTAAAATAAAAAGCTGTATCTTCAAGAAACTACAGAAACAAAAAAGATATATAAGAAACTACAAAAAATACATAAATCAAAACCTGCACCTGCAAAACCTGCAAATAAAATAACAACAGAAATACAAAAACACGAAATACAATAAAATATCGAAATACAAATACAAAAGTCCCCACCCCACCCCCTCAGGAACAGGGTATCAGTGTTAAAAGGTGGCATGAATGGAGGGGCAGGGGTTCACATACTTTTTCTCTGGTTAATCCTGCTGTTGTTTGGCAGCACTATACAGACTTTTTGGATTTTGTTTCCATCCTGTTTAAGTTGTGAAGATAAAAAAAAAAGCTGAACATTAATAATAATCATGGATTAACAAGCTCGAGCCAGTCTCTGTGACTCCGCCCCCCCCCCCAGCCCCGGCAGCGTTTAATAAAAGCATGTTTGGATTTGGTTTTGATGGATGGCGTTCGTGTCTGTGCTGAAGCTTCCCCGGCGCTTTATATCTGCACCTCTGGGAGAGTTAATGCAGCGCAGCTTCGTCCCAGTTCAGCAATCAAAGGCTTTCTGCAGCCCGAGAGCTAATGCCCGTTTTTATCTGTTTTTCTCTCGAACCCGTCTCTGTCTTCTGCCCTCACTTTATCTGCTCTAACAGCTTGTAAAGAGCAGTGGAGGAGAAACAAAGCTGTTATTGATCCAGACTCCAGTACAGCCTGTGAGATTTTATCAGCGTGGCAAGACGAAGCTCAGGTAGAACGGGCTGTACGAAACCGGAACCTCAAAAACAGAATAAACAAACAAGGAAAGGGCGCAAAGAGAAGATGAATAAAGGCCGCAGTCATGAGAAACGACTTTAAAAAAAAAAAAAAAAGGTACAACAAAATGCTACCTTCATGAGAAACTCTTCAAAAGCAACGCAAACTACAAATAAAGATAACCGTCGCAAGAAACGACAAATAAATAAAGCTGCATTCAGGAAACTACAGTCACGAGAAACAACAGATAAACAAAACTACATTCACGAAAGAACTGACGTCAAAAACTACGGTCAGGAGAAACGGGCCAAAGCCAGAAAACCACGTTCACGTCGGCGCAGCTAAACAAAAAAGAAAATTCGGAAGGAACGTCCGAACAATACGAACATCAAGTACAAGAAACTACCCGAAACAACAAAACTGGATTCGTACAAAATGACAAAACTCGAAAAGCCCCATAAACCAAGGTACACTTTGAGGAACACGAGTCCAAGGTGTTTCCCTGGCCTCCAAATTCTCCAGCCCTCGGTCCGATCGATCGTCTTTGGGGAACGGGCTGGGTGGAAAGATCTGATCCACCTCACGGCGACGTGCTGACCCTTAACTCTGAGTTTGCGTCGTCTCCGTTTTAATTGTTCAAGATAAAAAGGTCCTCCAGAACAAATCGATCACCCCCCCCCCACACCCCCACACCCCCACCCGTTAGCGCGTTAATGTTGTTTCAAAGCGGCGGCTCCACGAGCGAAGGCTGAAAATGTCGATGCGAAACGCTATCGATTTCCTCCAGACCTCTGAGCTTCTGAACTCAATACGGGTTTGATTTACAGCGACTGCAGGATCCTGGAAGACGTCCGGCCCGCGACAGGGGCTTATCAGCGGGACGGCGGGAGGCTAATTTAAATGACAATGGTGGTGCGGAGATTGGCTTCGACTGGAGCGCTGCAGGCTGTTCGCTGTTTCCACGGTGGACTAAAAACATGAGCAGGGAAAAGTCCCAGAAGGACCAAAACAGGACGGTGAGGGGTGAAGCTTGGGGCGATGAAACCGATAAAACGACAGGAAAGGAGCTTCAACTTTTGGTGAGTTTATTTTTTACAATCCATGCGTACGAAAAAGAGTCATAATGAGCCAACGTCAAACGTCGCGTCGAATTCGACCAGGGGTGCCAAAACTTTTGCCCAACTCATCCTTTAGACGGCGCGTCGGTCGTATGTCAGGTCTGATGATCTAGAGGCTCGGAGTTTACACACTTCAACCGCACATTTTCTGTTTTGAAAACCGCTCTTGCGTTCGAATTCGTCTTTACCTTTTTATGACCCCTTTCGTTATCCATAACAGCCCTTATATAGCCCTTATAGGATTCAATTAAACAAAGCTCTGGATCGAAATTAGTATTAGAAAAATACGGGAATGGCCAGCAGGTGTCCCTGTTACACTGCCTTGGGAACATCCACTGATTGGCCTCCCCTCCCTCAGGGGAAATAAGTTCTACCAATTATTAAATGCTGCTTCTTGAAGACGATACAGTCTCGTCACGGGCCATTCATCAGGACCTTTTGGATTTCCAGACCTAAACCAGATATAACCAAGCTGTTTGGATCGTTCAGGAGTCCGGACCTAAAGCCCTGATAAAAGCCGAGCTGAAGAGGAGAATCTGGAGGATCTGGAGAGCTTCTGTGGTCTTCATTTGCCAGGCTTTTTGTGTTCCTTCATTCTTCCGATAGCAGCGCAGTTTCGTGGCACTAATCCTGGCCATCGTAAATCTGTTTTACTCTTCTCTCCAGCTGAGCCGTCACGCAGCAGGAACGTCTGGACGGAGAATACCGAGCGTCCCCTCGGAATGATCATAGGCTTGATGTTCACCATGATCACAGAGCTCCTGGTGAGCATCTTCCTCAGCGTTCTCTCGTGTGCTTCTTGGGCGGCTTCATGGCCGAGCTTCCAGAGCTTCTCAGATCTGACTCAAGTCTGGAAAACCACCAGGGTTGGGACCTTTTTAAAACCGAGCCACCTTTGTTCTTGACTTACGAGCCACACGAATCAGCTGATCCCAAATCCACGGTGTTTAACGCCAAGAAACTGCTTCGACAGTCCGCTTTCGTTCTGCTACATCTGTTTCGACTTCACGTTCAAATCCCAAAAACATTCCTTTTCACACCCCTCGTTAAAAACTCCAAGGAGAATGAATTTGGTTGTAAAGAAAGTTGTGAGGTCACACATGCCAAGCTTTATGAAGCCCGTCGTTATGTTAAACGAAACTTAACTTTTTTCAAGCGTGGCTCTCCTGTTTTAAAACCTGTCCCTAGTCTCTCTCAGTTTTTCTTTCCCTTTTGGAACGACCAAGTAATAGCTGCTTAATACAGGGTTTGGTGATATGGGGATTTGGAGACCCCTCTGGTGGAAATGTGCAATTACAAGCGGCGCCACTCTTAGTACTTCCTCTAAATGGTTTTCAGGTTTTATGAACAGTTTTAGGGTGTTTTTTCCACAGTTTAAGAGTCCTGATAAGAAACACGGGAGTTCTGACATCTGATTAGCTCCATTTTGACTTTTGAATCACCAAATTAAGAACCAAACTAGGAACAGATTTGCACACGGCCTGCTTTTCTAACACAGGTTCACACCGCTGGACCACGGTCAGCGCTACGCCGTGCCGGCTATAAATCTTATTTTATGGTTGTATAAAACGAGAAGCATTGACCGTAACGAAACCTCAGAAGGTTCTGTGCTAAAAAGTCCACCTCGTGTCATATTTTTACCTTCTTGTGGCCGATACAGGTTAGCATCGTTGGGTCTCCGCTGCCGGGCGACACAATATCCCGACAATTTCACGGTTCGGTTCATAAAACCGTGACGAGCTGCTGCTCGGCGAATGATTTCTTGTCCTGTTCCTGCCTTTATTTGTCCGGCGGGACCAGGATTTATTTGTTGGTGCAACCTCTAGGTCGAGGGTTTGAGACTGAGAATCGTCGTCCGTCCTTCACAAGCGCCAACTGAAGATGCCGATGAATTTTCGGAACGTAGCCGAGACCCGTCCGCACCTGCCCTGCCTTGGGCGCCCGATTATTAGGGTGGATTATGTAACCTTGTAAGATTTCAAAACGGCAAAACAACAGGTAGAAAGATCAGCAGGACACGCCCATTTCCGTCCGCATTTTTAATTTCGATTTTCGCTGTTTATTTTGATCACCCACGAAGGTCATTTCGGTTTATCGTTAATCGTTACAGGCTTATATTAATCCTAATAATATTTCACAATTTATTAAGGAAAAACAGACAGCGTTATTGTATGCTTTCTAATTTTTTTCCATTATTATCATCCCTTTTTTCTTCTGCTTGGACCCCTTTCAGCCGTTAGCTGAACCATTTCTTTACTTTTATCATTGGTTCCCATCGGTTTGGAACCTTTTGACTTTTTTTTTTTTTTCGCTTTTTTTTTTTTTTTTTAGTTTTATGTCAGTTCACCAAAAAAAAAAACAAACCTCTAATTAAGTTTGTGCTCGGATTTTAACACCTTCTGCCATGATTTTTAATAATAAAGCATCGCACACGTTGAAACTTTGGAAATCCCGGCTGATTCCAGCTAAAACGTCGTTGGAGTGCAGGACGTGGGGAGAACATGCAAAATCCAGGCGTACAGAGACGGGGACTTGAACCCAACCTTCTAACCAGTCTAAAAGACCAAAGTCCTTCCCGCTGAGATTGCACCGAAGCTCGGCACGCAATGTGGCACCGATCGGACGGGAACGCAAAACAATTCGCTCTCTACGCAATTACCCCATTCCGGTTCGAATAGGCTCGCGTTTGCCCCCGGGCCGCCACAACAAAGGGACCTCTGGGAATGAAAGAACCCTATTTTAAACACTCGGCAGAAAGCAGCGAGTGCCAGATGTGCTCGAGTCGAGATCTACGATCTAGCGTTGATCAGGCTGATGCGATCAATGTGACCGAATAAATCCGTATTTGATCCGCGTGTTGGTTTTTCATCAGCGCAGGCGCTAATCAGCCATTCCACGCCATGTTTTGCCTCTTCTGGCCCTCCTGTTTTAGGAAGCGACTCGGGGAGTAACATACGAACGGCTGCTGCTTGTCTCAAAGCGGACTTTTTTTTATTTAGTTGCTCTTTTGGTCAGCGAGCTTCGTTGCTTTATTAAAGGTTATACTTATTATTTTTCCACGTTTTCTGGCCGGTTAGGGACATTACGTCCCAAGTTCACCTTAATAACCCCTTCCGAAATGCCAACTAGCCTCTCAGGCCTTTTTAATTTGGACCGTGGCTCATTTTTCAGGAACGTAATAAAGTCCCCAAGCCAGAGGCGTCTGGAGAAAACTAATATGAGAGACCCTGGACGTCCTGCGAGGGGACAGCTGGGAAGGATTTCCAACTGAGGGACGCTGTAATGTTTAGGAACTGCGACAGAAAGGAGACGCTTTCCTGTCTTTAGGGGGAATCGGCGGCGCTAAAAATCGACAAACGGAGCTGGAGAAGGCACTCGTTGTTAAAGCACTCGTGTTTTGCTTCGCTCGTGATGAGACGGAGGTAAAAACATCTTTACGATGCCACAGCCGTGCACCTGTTTTGAATTTTTGGGATTTTTTTTTTTTCCCCGCAACGAAGAGATCTATGGACGTGACCCCTCCTGCTCGTCGGTCCAATGGACAAATTCCAAAAGATTCCATGCCTGGGATATTTGTCATCTGTCATCGATTCTTTGATCCTTTGGAAATCTTGGCCTCCCATAAGCCCCTCTCCCTCTCCATCAGCCTTACTAATTAGGACCAGGCTCCAAAAGCTCAGCCCCCAAAGTGCTCGCTTTTAGGTCACTGAGTCATTTGTCATGACTCTCCAATTCAGGATTTCAGATCAGTGAATCATTTGGAGTACGACTCAGTCATGTTTAGATTCCCTCTCTTATTAGCCGGGTCAGCGTTTGAATCAGCGAATCGTTTGGACTTTTCTCCACCATTTGGAGTTGCTCCACCATTGTTTGCAGGCCCGGTGTTTGAGTCACTGAATCGTTTGGAGATTCGTTCCTCTCGCTTTCCATTTTGGTTTTCGATTTCAGAATGTGGCACAGCCCGCTTCAGTTCACTCTCATTCCCAGTTTGAATCAGTGAATCATTGTGCCATGACTCAGAGTCGCTCCTATTTGATTCAGTGCTTTGGAGTTTGACTCGTTGAATCATTTGGTTCATCATTAGAATCAGTGAATTGAATTCCTTTTCCTAAAGCTTAATTTAAACACAGCCGCAGATCTAAGAACAGAATGTGCACCATTCATTTAAAGGTTTTTTTAGCAGGATGTCTAGCAATGACCTCATGGTAGTTGTTCTACCATCTGCTGAAGGACATTTGTCACGTACCATCACCTCCACGGTGGCATCTCATTCCCCTGTCTCTCCACTCGGCTGCTTCTGACCTTCCCAGGAAAGCCGAGCCTCTCGGTTAAAACAAAATAAGCTGAGTGCGCTGAGAGTTAAGCACATTAATTTTGGCACCTTTTGATCTGAGGTCAGGATCGGAAACGAAGAACAGTTCGAGGAGAACGAGAAGAAGAGCAAGAGAGGCGTTTCTGTTTCATCAGAAATGGAAGACTAATTCTAAATTATGATTCACTCCTCTCTCATTCAATAGAGGTGAAATTGAATCAGTGAATCATTTGGAATGTGATTCACTTCTCTCTCCTTTAGCAGATGTTAGATTGAATCAGTGAATCATTTGGCCATGGATGTGACTCCCTCCTTTCTCATTCAGCAGATGTGAGATTGAATCAGTGAATCATTTTGGAATGTGATTCACTCCTCTCTCCTTTAGCAGATGTGAGATTGAATCAGTGAATCATTTGGCCATGACAGCTGTTCTTTATCCGAATCAGGAATCGTTCTCGTTCATTAAATCAGTGCCAATGTTGTGCTCTTGGAATCCCAGCCTCTCAAGCCGAGGCAGAAACGTCGTATGGTTATAGAGAATGAAGGAATAAACATCCGTCACGGAGCGAACTTCAGAAAGGTCTCGGCGAATCAAGAACAGTTGGAAGACATAAAAAAAATGTGAAAGGAAAAGTGGGTAAATGTTTTCCTCCTGTCCATCTGAGAGCGAGAGGGAGGGAGTCAATGCTTAACCAAACAATTCTAATAGCAGCAAGTCTGAACCCAAGAGATGTAAACAAACATCTTAGCCACTAATCGCTGAAAGCATCAACGCGCCGCACACACGGCTAAATTACAAAGAGGTCGTAAAACGTTAAGCTCGGAGATTAGGCCAGAGTGTTCTACCCTCGTAAAATGCTAGCCATGGAAATCCAGGGCAAACCGCCGCAATAAGCAAAAACACACACTGCAGAAACTGAGCAACAAAATCCATGTAACGTTCCCTGAGATTCGGCCCGAGGGGAAATTCCATTTCTCGTCCAGGCTGTGGAAAATGTTTATTGCCGTAAATGTGCCTTGTCGCCCTGCTGGGGAACCATGGGAGGATGGACAAATTCTGACCCTCATTGTGGCCCTTTTGTAGTTCATCCGAATCAAGGTTAGACCCTTTGATTAAGCTTTTCAGGTCGCCATCGTTGGAAAGGATCTCGAAGGCATTTGCTATTGCAGTCCGACGAGATTCTTATGAGACACCAACGGGGTGTGTGATCCAGCCAAACACGCTCTTCCTAGCTGCAGAAGGGCTGGGGCGGAGGGGGATGGTGGAGGTGGAGGTGCTCGCCGTTCATTACATGCACCGCTACCTTTCGAAACAGCCTTGTCACTGAGATGCGCTCATCACACACATCTCCCTCTGGCCATGCAGACACGGACCATCACGTACCCACATGTCTGTCCCCGACGGGCTGATGGCTAAACACACACACACACACACACACACGCACACACACACATACACTACCTACATAATAACGAATGCAGCCCAGACTTAATGTATTCAGAGTATTCAGAGTCCTGGAGCTCCACCGAAAACACCAAGGGGTCCCATGGATGTATGGAAAACATAACACACAGCAACACCAGGTGAGGCTTTTGGAGCTGTGCAAGGCCGACGTCACCAAACGTCCCAGGCAGGCAAAACTTCCCTGTTTGAGCCCCACTTATCCCGGACAGGCTAAGGCACAGGCACACCCTGGACAAGGTACCTGAGATTTGAACCCTAACCCCCGAGCAACTGCTGTGTAAAGGCATCTGGCTCTTATCAAAGTGCTTCCAGAACTTCTGGAAACAGCAGGTTGAGTCAGCTGAGGTCGATACCATCCGCTGGACTGAACCCGGGTCAATGCCGAGACCCTGCGAAGGTCTTATGTGTGAGTTGGCTTGGGACGATTTGAACTACTCTATTTGAGAAGGCAAAAAATGGTCGGCACCCTGAACGGTCCCTGGTTGCAAACGCTGTTCTGTTTCTGCGGCTTTGAAGGTCAGTCCCGAAGGAACCGCCCGGGTCACGTGGAGAACGTGCCAATCTGCGCACCCAGCCTCCAGAGGCAAGGGCTGAAGCCGCGAAGATCGGCGCTGCATCGGCCCGACCGTGCCGCGTCGCCGACCGATCGATCCTCGCCGGAACAAAAGTCCAGTTCAGGTTCAGGTGAAGTACGCTGATGGATGGCCGCTGGGAGAGATCTGGCAGGGGCCGATGGATTTTCGGCGCTGGTCTTCGTCGTTCATTATGCGCCTCGTTATCAATTTGTAATTATTTCCACTGTCTGACGAGAGAGGGTCGTTCATTTCGGAAGGAGAGCGAGTCCGGAGCTGCATCTTGGCATGCTGATGATCATTACATTACCTCAGTCCCAGGTGGGAACAAAGCAGCTGCCTCTCAGAACAAAAGCACTTAAGCTCAATTGCTTCTGAGAGCAGCCGCCTGGGTAAACAGATCACGGGGAGGACGAGGTTGGACGAAGGGCTGAGCGTCAGAACGAGCCAAGCAATTTGAGTCGTGCAAGGTTAGACGTCCGGTCTCTACGCAAACTATAGATGAAGCCAAGGAAGGAGCTTGAAATCAGACGATAAGGGCGTTAGATGTTCCTCTTCGCCCTCTGCCCCAGACTCAGAACATCAAAGCTCTGATGTCAGCTGATCTTTATCATGCAGCGACCGTGACTGGACGGTGCAGATACAGACAGACAATCGATGGACCTGCTCTGCCTGCACAGGAAGCCCCGACCACCTTCAGATTAGACACGACAAAGCTGCCGCCTCGTAGACATGGGAGAACATGCCAATCTCCACACAGTCATAGCCAACCAGGACCTTGGGGGTCCACGTGGCGCTTGTTTTATTTAATTTTGAGTCTATGTATAAATGAGGTAAATGTTATGGCAACAACGGGCAAATATTTTAGAATATTTATTTTGATATCAAAATATATTTTGGTGCAGTTTTTTTATCCATTATTTCAAGATTTCTTAAACGTCATTATTTTTTGTGTTTTGCTTTTTGCTTCTTTTTTTTTTTTTTTTTTAAAGCCATCATGCGGTCCTGTTTTAATTTAATTCCTCTATTTACCTTTTGAATCTATTTATTAATGCACACAATTTTTTTTATATATGTACGATAACCGTGGTGGAAATGGCACGCAAAAAATATTTTTAAATATATCAATAATTTAAGGGTTTTTTTTTTTTTTAAATCCTAGCTTTTTAATTATTACAATAATTTGTAAACTTATTGCAATTTATTTTAGTTTTCATTTGAACATTTACCTGATAGAATCATCATGAGGAACTTTATTAAATTTGCTTATTTTATTCACCCTTTAAATGATTCTGCATTTATTTGTTTATGATTAGTTATTGTTATGAAAAGTATGGACAAGCATTGATTTTTTTTTAAATATATTTATTTATTTCAATATTAATCAAACAAATTCAGATTCTACTCTAGAATTTTATCAAACATATTTTCCCTATAATTATTTTATCCATTATTTCAAGATTTCTTCCTTTCTTTCTTTCATTATTTTTTTAAAATATTTTTCTTTTGGAATGTGATTCACTCCTCTCTCCTTTAGCAGATGTGAGATTGAATCAGTGAATCATTTGGAATGTGATTCACTCCTTTCTCATTCAGCAGATGTGAGATTGAATCAGTGAATCATTTTGGAATGTGATTCACTATAAATATTATGTGGTCCTGTTTTAATTTAATTATTTTTTTTACCTTTTAAATCAATTTATTTTTAAGTGTTTAATTATTATAATAATGTTTATACTTATTGTAATTCATTTTAACATTTACCTGATAGAATCATCGTGAGGAACTTTATTAAATTAGCTGATTTTATTCACCCTTTAAATGAATCGAAGCTGCATTTGTTTCACAGTAACTGTGATGAAAAGTATGGACAAGTATTTCATTTTTTAATATTTATTTATTTCAATAATAATCAACCAAATTTAGATTCTACTCTAAAATAAAATAAAAATGTTACTGTAATTATTTTATCCATTATTTCAGCAAAGAGCCACCGATGTTTCTTTATTTTCTATTTGTGTTTACCTTAATATTCATTTCTGTTTATTTGAATAAGTTTCTAATATGTCGATTTGTTCAAGCTGTGGGGCGAAAATGCACATTATTGATCATTTACAAATACGGATCATTTGAATTTGATTCGCCTACAGTTTGCCCTGGAATTCCGTGCTATTGAAGGCGTAAATTTGAGAAAATAATCAATATACAGTACGATCCATGTTCTAAAAACCAGTTACAGCATGTGCACTCCATAATGCAGCCCTACTGCTGCGTTTCAATGATAAATAATCCGAATCGTGAGCAAAAATCAGCATCACAATCACAATGTAAACCTCCAACGAGCTAGCGCTTAAACTAGACTGCCATCTGCTGCACGTGTGTAGAACTGCAGGACAGATGATTGGATCCTTTTGATAAACGCACGAGCAAATAAACTACATTTACTTTGGGTAATCGAATCAAATAAGGTTTTTTTTAACACCGTTGCACCAATAAACACGCAGCAATCGCAGACCGAAATAATCAGCACGAGGTAACAAATGACTACAAATAATTACAATAATATAACAATCATAACAAGGAAAGAATGACAGAAAAAAAAGGTTTTAGATAGACATCTTCGAATAATCTCAAACACAGGACCATATTCACTCGTATTTGGGTGTTTCATATATGATTTTTAATACTGAAAAGGACTAATTAAATGCTCCCAAAGCGTTCTGAATAACAAAAACGAGACTAAGCGGCAATAACAGGAACGCAATCCTGTAATAACTGTATAATAATCTCATTTGTAGTGAGTAATAATGTTAAAATCAGGTTTCACAGCAAAAAACGGATTGATTTAAATCCATTTGATTTGATGTCCTAATTCTTGAGCGATTGGCCACAACAAAGTGTTCTTTTTTTCCCCTTTTTGATATGTCATAAAGTCGATAAGTTGTACCTGTTTTAACCTAGAAACGATTTAAGGAGAGGAAACCTGCTTCTAAGCCTCCTTTCGCCAAGCTGCTGAATGTTTATCCAGCCTGCGAGTTAATTAAACTGACAGACATGTCCTGTAGCCGGGAATATGGCCTAGACAAACACACACTTGATGTAAACAGCGATCATTATCACAACTGAAGCCATTAGGCGATAAGAGTTGATTTTCTCAAGTCAGGACGACCGCTGTAAACACATAATTACAGCAGATAAACGTTTCCTGTCCTGACATGCACCATAAAGGATAAACGCACTCGGCTTTACTCAGGCGTGACCCTGACTTTTACAGCACTTGGACCTACGTGAACTTATCGGCGATGTTGATCTGCAAAGGTTGGAGTTTCATCAGTTGTTGGCTGGTGACGGCACTGTACGTCCTCGGTTGTGCCTTAGCTGCTTGCTGGTCTGAGCAATAAACCAGTAAAAAATGACTTCGGTTCTACTCTACATACAGCTAGCTAAAGAAAGCCCTGGTTTACAAATAAGCAAATCTATCTAGCTAACTCATATTTTCTCCTTGGTGTTGACTGAAATGTTACCTCTTAGATAACCCTTTAAAAAACACCAATTAGTTAGCTTAAACCACCGATAAATCCAATACTAGTTTGGGGAAACCAACTACCCTACTGAAAAAAAACAGACCAGTAGGATGCTGGACTTAGTGGTGACCAGCATTTGTTGTGTTTTGAACATGTTTTTGCTAGGGTTGCTGGTCTTTACTGGGGATGCTGGTGTCCAGTACATCCTGGTATCTACTGGGGATGCTGGTTACCAGAACATCCTGGTCTTTACTGGGGATGCTGGTTACCAGAACATCCTGGTCTTTGCTGGCTCTTGAATGGCTGTGACCAGTGCATCCTGGTCTTTTCTGAGTATGCTGGTGACTAGCATAAGCAGGTTGAACACCAAAACCAGCAAGATCATACTGGGCAAACAAGAATTGCCAGCAAAGTTATGCTTGACAACCAGCAAAACCAGCACCGCACCAGCTTAAACCAGCAACTGATGCTGGTCAATGATTGTTTTTTCAGCAGGGTAGCAAATAGTGCTAATGCTAATAATCTACGGCTGTAATTCTTCTCAATTCTGTGACTATCTGTAATTATGTTTGTGATACACACTGCAATTACACAACATCTGCAAAGAACAAACTTTAAAATCATATCACTCAGCAAACTTTAATGCATAATGGACTCTGTCAGGATCATAGGAGTTCCTCAGCTAAACGTTTGATATCTCTGAATGTAAGAATATTTCTTAGTTTAATGCATTGAAAACGTGCTCGCGCAAAGACAAACTCATCAAATATTAGGATGTGCTAAGAGGAAATTTATGATATTTGACACAAACGTGAGGTTTACACACTTATTCGGACCGATTTCTGATCCACCCGAGATCGTAAGGTTAGTTTGACGTGAACGCGCCGCGCGCTTGAGCCTCGTGAGCGCGCCTGGAGGCGGTCCGGCTGTTCTGCTCTGTTATCGCCTCAGTTAAACGGAGAGGAGACGGGGGCGCGCGGACAGCCGAGCGGGGGACACCGATTCACCGTCTAAAAAACCGCGAACGGATTGAACACCGACCGCGGCTCTACAGGTAACATCACGGCGGGTCACTCGCTCACCGAAGAGTGGAGAAACGTCTCGGGAAAGTGTTTTAATCCCAACGAGGGCATGTGTGTGTGGGTCGGGACGAGCCTGCCTTTCCTCGTGGTTGCCAGATTTATCCGTAACCACACGTTTCTCTCTAGTTTGGGTTGGATTGTGTCTGTGAAAGAAAAAGGGTGGAACTAAAAAAATCTGTCTGTTTTTAATTTTCTTTTTTAAATGAAGACCAACAAACACTTTATGTTGTCTTGGAAAGGAGTAGCTTGCATCCTCGTGTGGTGTGGTGTGGGTGTGTGCGCGCGCGCACGCACGCAAGTTCTACGTTTAATGAACATAATGCGGTACAGTCGCAATAAAACCTCATTTTTTAAGCTGCGTCTTTTTCCTCTCAGTAATGTTGAGCACCGTTTTAGAACCGTCTAACGGATGTAAACATTGCGTTTGGCTGGAAACAGTGAGGTCAATCTGGCAACCCGTCTCCCTTTGTGTTCATGGACGTCTCATGCTGGCCAAAGCGCGACGGTCGCGGGGTTGCCAGGTTGGGTATCCCGCTCTCTTTCAATTTTAAGCGGGTTAAATCATCAGAGCTGAACACGTTACAGATACACGTGGTTGAAAAGAGGCTGATTTAGCGCAAACTGGCAACCGATGCTCACCGTTAGTGCTGTTCGTTATGATGCAATGGATAAACAGGACTTAAAGCTTACGTTTAAAACCAGAAAACCCTGACAGTTTTAGTCCCCGGGGACACAGAGCGCAATCGTAACCCTACGAGGGGTGCCAAAGTGGAATGGAGTTGGCATGTTCTCCCCATGTTTGTGTGGGTATTAAGTATGTACTAAGGTTTCCTGTACATTCTAAAGGTGTTTTAGGTCAACTAGCGTCTCAAAACTGTCCCATAGTTTGTGTGCGTGTTACCAGATGAACTGGTGCCCTTCCCAGGACGGGTTCCCTGCCTTGTGTCCAAGGTTCAGGCCCAGGCACTGGTGGTGGTGGTGGTGGTTTTTTTTAAATAAAAAACGTTTTATTTAAATTGGAGCCCCGCCCCCGTGTCATTGGCTCATCTTACTTAGAATTGAAACAGCGCAATCTGGCAACGTTACTGTGTTACTGTTTGTGCTCTGATGTGTTGCTGCGCAAATTCCAGAGTAGCTTGTTCATTTGGGGAATAAAGAGATTCTGATTCACTCTGCTAATTATGTTCCTCGTTTCACACTGACAGCTCACACACTCTCTCTCTCTCTCTCACACACACACACACACACACACACTAAAACAGGCAGCGTGGAAATTAGAACGTAAATGGTAGCATACTGCATTAGA
>JAUZST010095080.1:0-19043 GCA_034779995.1 Parotocinclus haroldoi
ATATATATAATTATTATTATTATTATTATTATTATTAATAAATATAATATAATTATGTATAGCTATAGTCATTTAACTCTGTAGCCCAGTGTTTTGGTTAAATCATTGCACTTCTGTGGTTGGTCCATTTGTAGAAAAGGGCAAATTATAATGTCCATAAAAAACAATAACTGTAAAAAAAATACAATAGTTAAAAAGGATAAAGTGCAAAAAAATCAAAACAATAACAAATTGTTTTGAACATTAAAAACAAAGACAAGGCAAGTTATAGAAAATGAGAGAATAATAGTTTATTTAATCAGTATTTTTTGCATATTAAAATGACTGCAATAGATATTCAACATTAGAGCATTTGAAGCATTTTCATATTTCAGTCACCATCATGACTTTGAAATCTGCCTTCACCAGGCTTTGGATTGACGTGACTGGCGTTTCATCAAATGCATTTTCATTTATGATATCACTCCTAGTCCCACAAAACTAGGTCAGAAGTCAGATACAACAAAGCAACAGAATTAGAATGTCTCTGATCTATATAATCCCCTCAGTCATCAGTCAAATGAAGGCCAAGTGCCACTGCAATCCAGTCTTTCCTGACTGCAGAATCAACACAAACAAAAACATAAATAAAATCTGAAGTATGCACTTCCAAAAGACTATGTCACTTAGGATGGTAATTTATTTGCACCAGCATGAGGGTGGTGGTGGTGGTGGTGGTGGAGTACAATGTAAAGATGCAGTGGTGACCTTACAGCATGACAAGACAAAACTATAGTACAGGCTGATTACAGTTTCAAAATAAAAGTTTTATAAATGTTTTTTGCTCCATTTACCCTCTATTGCAGACAAATAAATGCAACATTTACTAGGGCTGGGATAACAATGATATTGAAAAAGAGATAAAGTGGGACAGCATTATAGATAGATATTGATCTATTTATTACACAGAGCTGGCAGTATTTTGCAGTTTAGTACTCATTATGTCTTGAACAGTTTATATTTGACCTTGCTTACACGGGTAAAGGATTATATGCTCTTATTTCAATGAGCAATAAATATTCAGCCCCTTCACGTGCTCATATTTGTTCATCCCAACTAACAGAAGTAACATATGTTTGTTTATAGTTTATTCATTTAATTTAACATTGCATTAGCATCAATGGCTATATTTATGACAGACACAATGTATCATATCATATCCCGTTATGTGCTGCTTTTACAGAGCCTGCCCCTAAAGGAACAGAAGATACATAGACAGGAAATAAGTCCAGTAACTTACAATGTCCGGGACATTGTTGGGTATTGGAGTCCATTGGATGGCTGGGTCACAGTGCTGGAAATAGGTTCAAGCCTTATTCTGTATTTGGTAGCATTTGATAATTCTTAATGTGGTAGCAACTTAGTGTTCTGTGTTTCAGCTGCCTACATCAGAACTGGTGTTCTGAACAAAGGAAACTTACAGCATCCTGGTCCCTGATTTGTATGGTAAATCAAATATGTGTTGGGCAAAAAAGGGGGCCATATAATGCATATATGAATATTGCAAAACGAGTGTTGTTCTACTTAGTGTCAATGGTTTCAAACGTTTGGTGAGTAGTTACAGAATACTTCCCAATTGGTTTGTGTTTAATGTGAGTCCAAATATTATCTCTACGGTTCAGATCTGGACACTGACCAGGTCAAAACTTGAGCTTGGTGTACTGTTGCCTAAACAACTAGTCATAAACGAGTAAACAAACAAATAAAATAATAATAATAATAATAATAATAATAATTGAAGAATGGAAGATTTAAAATACCAAGAGGTGTTCATTTAAGTTTAATATCAATAATTCTAAATAACATTTAATGATTTTAATCTTTGTGTACAAGAAGACCATGTATGTGGATTTCCGGTTCAAGCTTTTTTCTTCCTAGTGCTAAAATGGTGATGCAGGCCTCAGGAGTGCATTTTCTTAGTTCTAGCTAATTTTCTGAACACAGTTTTGTTGTTAGGACTATTTAAACACTATTTACCAGGAGTGTACAAAGGGTATTTTACTAGCTAAATGAAGAGTCAGTATCTGTGTGGTTTTACATCCCAATCCTACATCCTTGATCACTCTCTGAAATTCCTCTTAAGTTCTGTTAAGGCCATTAAAGACTTCACAGACAAAGGACAGACTCACTTGGGCTTCATTATAAGACAATAGAGAGCAGTGCAATTAGACTCCATTCAAAATGGCTTTTTTCATGGGTGGGACTTCCTAACTCTCACATCCCACAGGGCCATTTATCAAGCTCAACACATTGTTCACGACACATTACAATAGTCTAGATCACACTAATGGAATTACTCTGATCTTAATTCACTTACCAAGCAATCCAACCAAATGCAGCCTTAAAGCAAAACAAGGCAATACAGTAATTATTTCTCTAAAGCTATAAACAGAATGAAGCTAAACCCTAAAAAGGGAGTTTTAATGACACCAATAAACAGTTCAGAGATAATCAGAGTTTAATTCCAATGGCCTCCAATTATAGACACTAAATGGCTCCTAAGGCCAGTGGAAAAAACAGTCTACAGTACAGGCTGTCAAATGGAGAGACTGCATATATATATATCAGTCTATATCTGAGCCTCTAGCTGAATCAGACAACTGATTCTGAAGGAGAGTCAATTTTGGATGGGTCTGGAAGCTGCCCTGCACCAAACCAATAGGAAAGGTCACAGAGCTTCCATATTTTAATTAACAGGCTGATAAGCCTCCTCAAATTATTATTACAACTGCTTCTGTTAAGGGTCACCATAGAGGATTTGATCGAACTTAGACCTGGTACAGGTTTTACCCTAAATGAACTTCCTACAAAACCCTCCCATTTTATACGGGCTTGGGACTGGCTCTGAGTACAGTGGCTGGACCTTGACACTGGGAATGTGAAAGGAAACATAAGTACGAATAAACAGACAAGACTCCGGACTATGACATGAACTGGGAGCTGTGAGGCAACAGAGCTAACCACTTGAGCCATAAAGCAGTTTAAGCTCTAGATAAAAATATAATATTCACAAAAACAGTGAAGTGTCTAGGTAAAGTGTACTATCTTTAATCACTATACCTTTTAGTTACACAACACAGACAATATGATTTTTTCTTGGCATACACTTAATTCTACCCTTTTGTTAGTCATTTACTGAAGAATACTGTATTTGGGCTATCCCCAGCCCACAAATCATGAGAGAATAACTCATGGAATTACAGTGACTGGACTGAAAAACAGATGACGCATAGTTTTTACCTCTCTGTATGTAAATCACTGTGTTTTTGTCAGACCACAAAGCACCACTGCTATTTACATTGTTTCTCCGACTTTCACCCTACTTGTTTTTCCAAAGTATGTCTACTGGAGGATTGAGCATGTGCATGCGTTTGTGTGCGCATACAAAATGCATTTGGCAGGCAGCCATGTACAGGATGACTTACAACTAATACCACCTTGCAATCTACAATCCAAGCAATCAAGGGTTAAATCTAGCTCAACAGCCCAACTGTGGCAGCTTGGCAGTGATGCAAGTTCTAGTCTACAGTAGTATTTTAATTGTTGTCCCACTGCACGTTCCATTAATTGGTCACTGTACGAACTAGTGTATAAACTATAGTGTAGCTTCTGGTAGTTTCTGGTAGGAAAGGAATACATGTAGTTGCAGGTAGAGGCAAAATACCGTTCATCTACGACAGTTAAATTACACTAATATGTTTTATTTCCTGAGTAGAATTGTATTTTCTGGGTTTAAATTTAGCTAGTCAGTTTTATGGTAGGTAGATTATTTGTATCCATACCATGTCAAGTCTACCAACATCCATGTGCTATACTACATAAGCTATTTATTTACTTATTTATTTAGAGCTAAGCTCTAATGAGATGTTTATGTGAACTTTCTGTCTTTTTAAAATTGGCGTTGGAACAAGGAATTGGTCTTTGAAGCAATGGAAGAAAGTTATCTGGCCCAGTGACTCCAATTTTCTCAGATTTTCTTTTACATCATGAATGGGGCAAAGGAAAATAAAGGTACCAGGATGACAAGCCAGTAAAAGGACTGTGATTAGCTAGGTAATGTTATGCCGAGAGACCATTCATGTGGATGTCAATTTTACATGTTCCACCTACCTAAGCACCGTTGTGACCCAGGTCTTCATAGTTTTTGGTTCATTTGTGGTCATCTTGCACGTTTCTCTATGCTGTGTGTAGACACTAAAGGATGAGTCAGAACTAGAACCATCCCCAGCTTATAGAAAAGTAGAAATGCAGGAAATAGAAATAGCAAAAAAAATTTGAGAGACCATCAGCAGTGAGGGAGGGGGAACCATGAACAGAAAATGAGAATTTTACACCTAGCTTAGCAACGAAGTAGGGCAATGTGATTCTTCGATGCAGTGCAGTCACGTATATGTGAGCTGTGAAGGTGGACGCAACGGGTCCAAACGAGCAAAAGAGCGGCGGCTGCAGCGGCTACATCAGTGTCGCGCTTGGCTCAATTTAGCCAGACGTGACTCACATGAGTGTGAAGTGAGAAACAAGGCCTTGATTAAATCTAACCTGGTGCATGCCACAGTCGGAGAGACGGCAATGAAGAGTACGGCGGCGCTGTCACGGGCTCATTTGGGCCGGATTAATGCTAACCCAGCTGCCCTGGGGAGTATATGACACAGTCACACAGCTCCTCATTTCAGTCCCATTAGGTTAATAAGACTCCAACCAGTATGAGCATTTCAAAGATGGAGAAAGAAAGAAAACAAGGAAAAAGGAATATCACTGTACAGTAGCAGAAGAAAAGTGTAGCTACTCTATTTGGCACAAATATGCATGATTTATAGGTCATTACATATGTGTAGGTGTGTCTGTGTACCTAGTACACTAGACAGTGAGTCATCGTGTTTGGAGATACCTTCTAAATGGGTGTGAAAATGAACCTTAAATTACTCTTGTTAGTGGAACATAAGGTTATTTCATCTTGCTCTTTAACTGCATTACAAAAATATATATACAGTCGAATCCAGCTAATCCGGCTGATACCACATCAGGACGCGATCGTTTTGGTTCTAATAACCGGCTGGTCTGATTAAACGAACATGCCCTATGTTACACGATGGGACGTGCTATGTAACATATTAAATGCTTATTAAATCTTTATTGTGTAATATACACGTATAGCGAACGTACAAACAATAATTACTGTTGCTTACCAACTTTGTTTATTGAAAAATACATTTGCAAACAAGTTTTACAAAACACAATGTATAGATACTTAGCATGGGAAGCATAATACTGTAAAAAACAAGTTCTTACTAAATTCCAGTCAATGTTTGAAGAACGTATCCAGTGTGATCTGATACCTTCTCTTGACAGACTGCACTTGAACAAAATCAAGAAAGTGGTGGGCGTGGTCACCTCCCGCTGGTTTTGCTCTTGTCAACACAACTTTTCGGATTTCCCGACCTTTGATAAAAGCATAAATTCTCCTGGGGTTTAAAAAATCCTCCTATATCTCACTGATCCGCTTTGTATCCGACACGCAACAAGCCACAAGTGGCGACTTGTTTTTCTTATTTACTCTCACGTCCTTTGGTCCGCTTGAACGGAATTTTGTTCCAAATAAGCGAATAAGATTACACGTATATAATAGGATTTGTTTCAGTACTTTAGGATTTGGTCCGAATAAGTGGCTGGTCCTATTAACTGGTGGTTCAATCAACCGGATTCGACTGTATTAGAAAACCTGAGAGACTGATAATCTTGCCACGCATTGACAGCTCTGCATACCATAAACGTGGATACTATGGATTTCAATGCAACACACTTAAATTTGAAAAAAAGCGGATTAAGGAGATTGTACATAAATACACTGATAACAAACTGAGCAAAGTTCACATGGAGTTTACAGAGTTCACATAATTAGTAATACATTAGTACTCTTTATTTAGTATCTTAACAAATGATGGTATTTTTAATGCTAATTATATAATACAGGATGGATTATCTGTGACTCAGTTGGCCTTTTAGCCTCTAATATTAACAATGACAATTTAGACGAGAACAAATACTGAATGAGCAGTAAGTAGCAAACTCAATGTGACCCTGACCTGAGTGTACACTTTTGTAACTCCCAGTCATGTGGAAGATCAACATGTCGAGGGAACTACTGAGGTGAAAAAATAAGCTTTGGTTTGCTCATTAGAGCATTTCTGCTCCTTAGACCTCAGCACTCTGATCAGCACACCCCTATACCGTTATAGAGAGAAGGAACGCACTTAAAGCACCTCTGCCGTATGCATCTTGTCTGCCTATTAATCCCATTCTGCTTGAGGTTTTGTGGGTGGGTCAGTGTGGGTTCTGACTTCAAAGAACGTTGCATTTGCAAAAGCTAGGAGTTTTTGTATGCACGCACACACAAACACTCATACTATTCTTCCACAAGTCAGTGGTTACAATGTCAGCATCAAGCGTAATTGATTGACAGATAACAGCACTATTACGCTTGTTTAACTCATGCTCAGCTTTTTGCTGTTTAATAAGCACAAGTGGTCTGAAACGCACAGCATAAAGCACAACTGTATTTTGGTATGTCCTGCATGCTTCCTGCTCAATGGCTCCCTGTTAGTCTTTCATCCAAGGAAATGAGCAAAACATAACAAGAGGTGTCTTTTCTTATCAAAAAAGAAATGCATTCAATACAAATGTCGAGTTTATATGCTATACAGGTTTGGGAACTTGTGCTGAAGAAGGAAAGCCATGCTCTGTCTCACTCTCCTCCAACCCCCCGATCTCGAACCATTTCTATTCCTTCACTCTGAAAAAGCGGGCGATACATAGAGAGTGTAGCAACTGTGGGTAAAGCAAGATTTATTGCCAAGCCTCCACCACCACCACCATCACTTCACTAATGCTGGAGGGAGTCCTACACAAATCCTAGACCTTCCAGTGTCATCAAGATTCTGGCTGCAAACAAGCACCCTTGTGGTGGTCGCCTGTATGAAATGCAGAGAAGCTTCACCAAATTCCACAGTGCTGACTTGGCAAATACGACAGAGCTATTCAAGTAAAGCAAGCCAGTGTCGTTCTACTAAGAATGAGATTTGAATAGTAGTAACAGGGAGAGCGTGAGCTAACGTTAATCAAGAGTTTATGGAGGAACTGAGAGAGGGCCCCTCATCCCTCATGCATGCCCGAACCACAATACACTTCAGCATGATTTTTTTCAGTCGGCCTGGAAACCAACACACACTGAGAGGGAATTTAAGGGACTAAGAAGTTCCTGCAAAGCAACACTGCACTGCTGTAGCTAGATTTTTCTGTTTAATCTTCCAGAAACCTTTCAAATCAGTCAATCAGTTTTTCATTGCCAATATGGCAAATGTATTATAGACAATACAGACTATACACAACAGTGATGAGCTTTTCTGTCTCAATATGTTATGGGATTTTGTTGATAAAAAACAAAAAACAAACTAAAACTAAAAACAGTCTTTGGACCTATGGAGTATACATGTCTGCAAGCATTTACTCTGGATGCTTCGGTTTCCTGCCACAGTGCAAAGACATGCATTAGGATAACTGATTGTGCTAAAATGGCCTGATTTTGTTGAGTATATAGGATTAGCTTTGAAGTAACCATGTGTATTTGATGTAACCATGGGTTTGTTATAAATAGCCATTAACGCTGAAAGTGACATTAAATACACGAAGTAAAAAACAAACAAACTTTAACAAATCTTGTTTCTAATATACTCCAAGCTTGTTTGAACCCACCACCTGAATAGTCCATGACCATGTCAACGTCATATTTTCCTATCCTAAGTGAACATTAATTTATAACATTTCTCCATAAGATTTGTCATAAGAAGCAGTGGTAACACCGACAAGCATGTATAAAGCCTCTCACAAGTCCCCCCCCCCTGCAGTGACAGAGCACATAACAGCCATGGACCTTCTGAACAACTCTGAATATAATTAACTGCCTGTAAAAGGTAATATGGAAAGAGGGAGAATTTAAATGGAAATTCAATAGCAGAGATATATGCACCTTCCCTCTCAACAAGATTCCACTCCATAGCACTCATTTCATGTTTTCAATTATTTAAGGCCAAAAGAGATGCTCTTAATTCTAGAAAGGGTGATTTGAGCCTTGAAATCTAACAGATATTTCATCCAAATTGATTACACTTGAGATTGTTAGATATTTAGTTTAATGAGTGTTCCCAAAACGACAGATAATGGATTAGTGAGAGACCGTACTTCCTCATGACTGTGCTTTACACAAGAGCTACATGTTTATTTACTGACTCCAGTTCCAGCTCTGTGGCTGAATAATTGAAAGCAGGCTGTGTTGCAGACAGAGGACCCATAACTAGTAGCTCAAGGAGATCATTGCAGTGTACACAATAGGACTGTTGTGAAAATAAATATTTACTGCAATCCTGAAATCGAATTGCTCAGCCATGCAGATGGCAGTGTGATCAAAAAATCATTTTAAGATATTCATCATTTGAAAACCACCTGAAAAAATATCTCATCTGAGATGGTGTTGATCTGCTGACAGAATAAAACCCGTACACGTGATGAGGAAGCATTTATTAAAACAAATAACTCGCAACAAATCTAGTAATTGCTGTCAAATTCCAGACCAAAGTGAAATATAAAGAAAGAAACAGACCTCTGACTTGTCAGAAATGTTATTTTTGCACAACACTGACTTCCTTCTTGCAACTCTGCCATGTACACCATTGCTCCTCGTTTTTCTCTTAATAATTGACTTTACCCTGGGTTCCTTTTTGACCTTGCAAACTCCTGGGGATGGTACCAATAGTCTTTAAACTTCTTCATTTGTACAAAATCTTGAAGTATTTACTCCTTTCAGACGGTTTTGTAACCATCAGAGACAGAACAGCACCAACATTTGAAATTCAAAATTCAGAGTACAGTTGAGGTACCCATCATAAATTTGAAATATTGTCAGGCCATTATAAAATGCAAAGTACCTGTATATAAAACAGGGTGCTCACTCAGAGATCAGAACATTCTGCTTATTAAACAAATGACCAAGAATAATACCTTTGTCTCCTTTGTTTGTTGGACTTTCTTCATGTACTTTTGGGACATCTTTAAAAACCAGATGTTTTAAGGATGCAGATATATAGAACATATATAGAACATTTTAAAAGGTTCAAAAACTTTTGATCATGACTGTAAGTAATTCTTTTTTTAATATCTAATACTACAGTCAGTGTCAGTTTCCATCTGCTTCCCCTAGTGAAGGTCATGCATCTGATATTACAGCCAACTACAAATCTATCCTAGAGACATCGGTTGCAGGGGAAAGTGGTCCCTGGATGAGCCCAGTAAGATGGGGGTTCTTATAACTTTTATAAGATAGGAGAATATAATAAGAATAGCATATGAATATTATAAGAGAATACTCTCAAGAACAACTGTTCCCAGCACCTGGCTCTTACTGCAGAGCCACTCAAAACATTTCCCAATATTCAGGCATTTCTTATCAAATCGCTTCAACCATCTAACAGTCAAATTAAAATTTGCTATAAACATGGATAGGTATCCAATGCCTAACAGCAGCATACACAGTTTCTGTAGAAACACTCCAGTGCCAAGAGTCATGCCCTCCATCTTTCTCCTTATTCATCTGCTCCCGTTTCCTTTGATGATGTGCTTTGGTCTCTTGCTCTTGGCCTTGCTACCTACTGTGCAGGCAATAGAGATTACCGACTGATAAATTTGTTCTCGGCTCTGGCCTCCTGCCTTACTCTATGCTATTCAAATAGCGACCCTCATTAGACTCAAGGCTAGACCTGGTTGGCTCCTCCGCTGATGTGAATGCTGTGTGATCTGTTGGTCTTGCCAATGTGTCCTGCCTATAATGATATGTTTCAGCATGGCAAAAGTTGTGCTTCATTGATTTCTCTAAAGGGAAGCTCCAACTGTTAAAAAACGGTTGCCAGGCAGTCAGACAGCCAGCACCAGTAACAACAGATAGCTATAATTTAACCTTTATCATCTACCCAGCTGAAGATTCACTGAGCAACAATTTCTGCTCTCTATCTCGGCTCAATTTTGCTGTCTGTCCATTTCTCTTCCTCTCCCCTGCTTTTCCCCATTGTCCATCATTTTCTGTCTATCTTACTCCATTGCCTGTCTGTCCTCGGCATTCTGCGTGAATTAGCACTTAAAGAAGGCTTAGAAATTTGGGAAATGAAGCCAAACAGAGGTAATGACAAACGGAGGAATAATATTCAGTGTATGCACAGACCTTGATTACTAGGCTGGAGCTGCAGAGTTGCACCCACAGATGAAATTAATTGAGGATCCAGTTTATTGCCACGGCGGGAGAATTCTTCATCCTGGTCTCACCAATTGATCACACTGGCCCGTGACTAACAGCAATTCCATGCGATCCATTTTTCATTCATTCGGCCTCGTTCCATCTACTGTTATCTCCTTCACTCACTTTCAGTCAGCATTGATTTACTGTGCTAATGCATTCATTACGAACAATTAAATATCAAAAGGAAAGCAGTCTTTATGTCCCGCTATTTAAAATGAATGACCTATCATCAGGCATATTTTTAGCACACTGTTCTTTCATCGTTAGCGAGACACTCGTTCCTTGAAAAGCAATCAGCTACACTACAGAATGTCATTTAAGTCCCTGAGTAGCAGTGTATTTGGCAAATTGCCTCAGTTTGTGATACACTGCAGTAGCACTATGGCTAAAGGTTTGAGCCGGTAACTCTTAAGGTCGTTTCCCATGGCACAGAAAGTAAGTCAGCCATCAAAGTGTCTCTGTGATCCCAGTCTTATGCTAACTAAAGCCATAGCGCCCTTCAGGAAGACACTTAAGCTCGCAAGAGCTCTGAAGTCTTGGGTTTCAGCCCAGCCACTGTGCATGCCTCACTCATATGTATTTGAAAACATATACGAGTGCAAGAACAAAAAAAAATCTCTTGGATAAAGTTTGTATCTTGTTCAGCATATTGAAGTTCATTTTGCCAGGTTTGAAAACTCCACTCGTACTCTTGTACACACCCACTAAGCAACTGGGCCTATAAAATACTCAACCAAGTTCTTCTGCCTAAAACATTTTTACAATATTTACAATGGTACTTTCAAGCATGGTTGCAGGAAAAGTGGGCTATAGTTTATGGGTAAGCTAAATTGCAGTTTCTTTTGAGGAGTGGGAGTACAGTCGATAAGGTACAGCTAGTTTATCACAGGGCATCACACACTCACCAATTTACTCACTCCCACGCAGAGGTAATTTGGAGTAGACAGTTCACCTAATGGTATGTTTCTAGGAGGTGGGAGGAAACCAGAATGCCTAAAGTGCAAGTATAAAGGAAGAATTTTCTAGACCTCATACAGACAGTAACAGGTGAGATTTGAGCTATATTCTGCAGGTCACTTGAGCTGTGCAACACCACCTAAAATGGTACTTTAAATATTATATCCTGTCTCTGATGTAGCTACAAAAAAGCCAACTTGGGAGTTACCAAATTTTAAACAACTCTACAACACATAAAACAGCTGAAGAGGAGCCAGAGCAGGAAGAAACGCAATCAGAGAACACATTTAAATCTTCAAAAAAGTTACTTATATTTTATTGGGATATAGTTTAACATTAAACAATAGATTTGACAAAATAAAGAAAATTGCTTTCTAGAAAAAAATCTGTCAGTGATTCTTGGTACTAAAAGTAACTTATAGTGACAGAATTATAAATAAAAAAACTAAATTGTGGCCATTTCTCTTTTACAGTTAGATAAAAGTTATTAATAAAGCATTTCGAATTTCAAAAAACCTCCTAAGGTGAAAAACCATAAGGAGTATGTAGGAGAGACTTAGTTCTTAGGAGGCTTAGTTCTCTTGCAGAACTAGGAACTATACCTCTCTTGGAGGAGAAAATGGTAGAAAAATGATAAGGCAGAACAAATGCTCTCCAAACACTGAATAAGTGAGTTAATCAAGCACTTCTCATCTATAACATGCAGGAATAATGTCTGTGGTTGACCTTATCAGAGATGCGCTCACGTCTCCAAAACAGAGTGACATTGGTGGAACACCTGAAATAACAGGTACATAAGAATCCACCCCACCATTTAAATAGATTAGACACAGCCACAATAATACCTGAACATTTTGATACCTGCATTGTCCGCAGTTCAAAAAAATCAGCATTGTACATACACTGTCAATAAAATAAAGCAAACAATAAAAGTGTGTATGAGATTAGTGTAAATTATGCAGAACTGGCCTATGTCTGTTATTTTAGAGTATTATAACATTCTATACAGTATTATTCCAATAAGAGCTTATCTGTGTACTTTTCTGTGTGAGAGAGTGAGTGAAGTCTTCAAAAGAACTTTGCATTTTCTGCTTATGTATGTGTAAGGTGCTCTTTTTATGTGAACCATTTACACCAATGGAAAAAATGGACCAAACATAAAACTGAAACATATTAAACTTGGTCATGGTCATGAGTACTCAATACTCAATAGCAATTGCAGTAAGTGATTGCTCAAACAATTTGCAAAAACTAAGACAATGCACTCCTGAGAACTGGGCAAGTGTTTGTTCATCACTGCCACTGGAATGAACTGTGTGAGGGGAAAAAGCTTGAAACTAAGAAATTCACTTCTAACATAAAAATCATGAAGAAATGTAAAGGTTTGACATAAAACAAACTAACGCATGGCTGTCTGTTCAAATGTATTTATTTCTATATATAATGTTTCTTGATTGTATGTTTGTTTTAAATATTAGACATTCGTTGGTAATCTTGGTCATGAATCCAGATTTGAACACTGTAGATAATATTTATAAATTATATTAAAAAATTACATTATATTAAACATAACAAGCCATTATTGTTGTGTCGAAAACTAATTTGATTGATTTCTTAGTTTTGTGACTCTGTGTAGATCGGGGAAAAGCATTCCAAATCTGAACAGGCCAAAACGGTCTTACATGCATGTCAATTTATGAAATAATAAATATGTCAGAAAGAAAAGCAAACGCTTCAAAAGAACTACGTCGGAAGAACATACAGTAACACAAATTCAGCAGTGCTCTCTCATAATCCTTCACTGAGTTCAGTTCTGTTTTGCAACCTAATGCTAGAACTCATTATTGATTCATTATTTTTTGCTGATTGATGTAGCAACTTCTCTGCACCTTGTTAATGTTGATGAAGGTAAATTTCACAGCAGAAATAAGGAAATATGTGCGTATGGTAACATTGCAAGGCTGCATCAGGAACACTTCCAACAAGCATTCGTCAAAATGTGTGTATGACTGAAAATTTCAGGATTGCAGCTTGCTGGCTTGTATACAATTGTATAACTTGGTCTAGAGATTGCTGCAGTGTGTTCTCAATCCAGTGCTTACAACCATTTTACACATTTCAACTTGTACAAGTTCACCCATGCATGCCTAATGAACAGATCTTGTTTCAGATCTGCTCAATGTGTCTATGAGAATTTGACAGTACCGCCAAAATATATACTATATATACTACCATATATCATCAAATCACAGGCAATAATACAATCACACGACAGCTGATCATGACGTATTGTGCACCCTTTAATGAAACACATTGTGGCCAAAAAGTCTGAGATCATTTTGAGTATTTTTCATTGTCAAAAGCCTTAGGTCTTCATTAGAATTATTGGTTTAGCAATGTTATAATGACCATATATGTCATATTGTAGACTATTGGACTTGCATATAGTAAATCCTGGCTGTGTTCTTGGGCTATTAACATGTAACTGTTTAGTTAAACTGTAGGTTGCTCTGGATAGGTGCATCTACTAAATGCTGTAAATGTAAATGCACAAATTCAAGGAGGTTACATTGTCACTGGATAGCTTCATGCATATGCATTAACACTGAACACACTTTCCTGGATCAAGCTCTCAGACAAGTGACAAAAAATATAACACTCTCTTGCAGTAGCTTTAGGTTTGGCTTATAAGGCATCACGCTCTTCCATCATTACTCATGCTGCAATAAGTTGAACAATAAATATTTAAAAGTGACTATTTGCTTGTGATTTTGTTGACCTCTGGCAGAAATGGAAATTACTATTTGTATAAGTGCCTCGTTTTATTCCAGAATGCAGTAGGAAGAAACACGAAGACAGTACAAAATACAAAGCAAATGGCTAGGGGAGCAGCCTCATCCATCCATCAGGAAGTCAGCCTTTTCTGTTCGTGCTGATATCAATTAAAACCCCTAGTGAACAGTGAACTGACACAAACATGCATTCTGATTAGATCAGTGATTTGTGGTCATTTCACTGTTGGAGAAAGCTGTCATTACATGCTTGGTGTTTGACTTTTACACCCAATCATCTACACAGCCTAAAAACAGTCTGGCTGACTGCTAATGATATGCTGCCTGTGGGTGGCAACTGAAGCCCAAAGCCCTGAGGAAAGCTTTAAACTAAAACTTTCTTTCCCTCACAAGTTTGCACACAGAGCTTGGCTTCACTAATGTGAAACCTTCACCAAAAACTCTTTAATTGCCTTTACACACAAAGTAGCATGCTGCCCAAACATACAGTGGATGGACACAATGTCACATTTTAAGGCATAATGTTTAGTAAAACGGCAAGAAAAAAAGCCTTCTTCGTTATTTCACCCAGCAAGAGCACCCCCCACCCCACACATCTATAGGATCACACCTAAATGTGCAACCGTCTTCCATGCTGCGAACCAACCTTTAGCCTTTTTTATTACAAAGCCAGAAGAGCAAAAAGAGAAACTTTTGATTTGCTGACTTGCCTGACATTTAAGGCTGAGACAGAGATTTTGCAAAAGAGCTGCCAGGATGACTAGACAGCCATAAATCTGAAGCTCATTCCTCCATAGGCCCATCGGCCTTCCTCATCAGCGCTCATTAACCGGGCTGTGAGTGAGGATAGATGTGGAAAGGAATGCTAAGCTGTCCATAAACAAGCAATTACAAAGATGCAGCAGCAACTCACAAAGACCAGGCTTCAGAGACTCAGAGCAAAAGATCATTTCCAGTGAGCTTTTCCAAACCTCTGTCATCAATTACACTGGTTCAGTGGTTCATTAACACTGACTTGTTTATTGTTAACAATAGCTATAGGAATCAAATCTTTATGAGACGACCATATAATGCAGACAACCAGTCAGCGTTGCTGAACTTGGATAATGAAAAACAGCAGAATGTGACAGATCCCTGCAGGCCTCAGGTTTAGCAGGCTCGTGCAAGTGTATGAGTCTGTGTGTGAACATGTGAAGAGTGAGGTAAGTCAGTGTGCGCAGTCGTCTAGCGCATGGTCCTATTTTTTGCCACTCTGCACAAAGCATTATGTAAAAGCTGATGCGTGGGATTTCTAGGAACAGTTAACATCTCATTTTCATATCGAGAGCTGCTGATGGAACGGCTTGATTTCTACTGAAGATCAATGTATCAGTTCAAATTTCGGAATGGCTCCTATTTTATGAACAATTTCAAACATTTCAGAATCATACAGATATTAGGTACACCTTTTATCAGTTCCACTTGGACTTTGTAGTTCTATTAAATTACAGAGTGTAGTCCACCTGTTTCTCTACGCACTTTGTTGGCGTCATTTACTTTGTTATCTAATGGTCAGGACCACCACAGATCAGGTACTATTTGAATAGTGAATCAATAACACACAAGACATATAGACACAGATACATTTATCTTATTGCTCTACCTTGTAGATGTAAAGTCAGAAATATTAGGTCATCTGTCATTGGACAGTTTGTGATAGTCATGCTCAAATCCTTAACAAATGTTCACAGGACGCTGAGGTACACTGCTGGAGTGAAAGTGAAAACTACAAAACTACAGTACCCCTGAGGTGCACTGATAAAAGTGGATCAGAGAATGCACATTAACATACCACTGCCATGTGAGAATCACTGCAATGCTGAGAATGATCCACCAGCTAAATGGGTTGTGGACCTGACCTTCAGGAAAGAGAGTAAAGGGGACTATAAAGTATATAGAGAAACAGATGGATTACAGTATGTCATTATTTTGCAATGCTGTTTTCAACTGATCTCCGTTAGCTTCTTTGTGAGCTTGATTTATCTTAGCCTTATCGCTCTGTTCCATTTCTAAAAAAGTGGTTTCTTGGATTCTACTTTTCCTGAAAGACCATTTCTGATTAAGCTTCTTCAGACTGTAGAATTGTCAACTTACCATCCGATTATAGTGCCAGATTCTGTCAAATGTCCTGCATTTTCTGTATGTGTTCTATAACTCCAATTCCAGTGAATTTGGGACATTTTTAAAACATAAATAAAAACAGAATTTGATGATTTACAACTCCTTTCAACCCATTTCAATTGAATACACTACAAAGACAAGATATTAAATGTTCAAATGGATACACTTTTATTGTTTTTTTTAAAATATTCACTAATTTGGAATTTGATGCCTGCAACACAAAAAAGTTGGGACAGGGGCAACAAAAGACGAAAAGAAGAAAATTGAAGATTGAAAAACTCCACAAGTGAACAGGTTAACTGGAAACAGTCAAGTGTCGTGATTGGGTATAAATGTAGCATCCATGAAAGGCTCAGTCATTCAGGATAGGGTGAGGTTCACCACTTTGGAAACAGCTGCATGAGCAAATATTCCAGCAGTTTAAGAACAACATTTCTGGTTATGCAATTGCAAGGAATTTAGGAATTTCATCATATATAGTCCAAAATATAATCAAAAGATTCAGAGAATCTGGAGAAATCTCATCTCTGCAATTAAGTATCAAAACTGAAAAGCAACACTGAATGCCTATGAACTTTGATCCCACCGATAGCACTGCATTAAAAACCAACATCATTCTGTAATGAATATTACCACATGGGTCCTGGAACACAGAAACACAGAACATCATCGTTTCATCTACAAGTGCAAGTTAAAACTCTACCATGCAAAGCGAAAGCCAGATATCAAAAACACCCAGATACACTGCCGGCTTCTCTCGGGCCGAACTTATCTGAGATTGACTGACCTAAGGTGAAAAAGTGTCCTGTGGTCTGACGAGTTCACATTTCAAATTGTTTTTGGAAATCATGGACGTCGTGTCCTCCAGGCCAAAGAGGAAAAGGTCCAGCATCTCTGATGGTGTGTGTGTGTTAGTTCCCATTGCATGGGTAGCTTACATATCTGTAAGTTGTGTCATCATTTCTACAACAGTTAGTGTCCTCAGTTCTCAAACGCTTATTGAGTGGTGTCAAAAGGAAAGGTGATGTAACACAGTGGTAAACATGCCCCTGTCCCTACTTTTTTGGAACGTGTTGCAGGCACCAAATTTAAAATGAGTGAATATTTGCAAAAAAAAACTGTAAAGTTCATTCATTTGAACATGTAATATATTGTATTTGTAGATTATTCAATTGAATACAAGCTGAAAAGGATTTGCAAATCATCATATTCTGTTTTTGTTCACATTTTACACAGCGTCCCAAATTGATTGGAACTGGGGTTGTATCAAAGAAGCTGAAAAACAATAATTTATGGTCATTATAGCTCTGCTAAAACAACGTTTATGAAATTTGCACAGTGCTGTGTATAAAAGTGTATATTATACACATTATAACATTTTACTTGGCTCTGTGTGTGTGTGTGTGTGGCCACTGGCCATACAGTAATCAAAGACAAGTTTACACCTGACGCCATATGGCTACCAAGAAGTTTAAATTATCATGCCATTTAATTACATTCCACTGCAGTAAATGCACAACACAGAGAACACCATGGGAGTAGAATCACAGAGATTATTAATGTTGCCCAATATATTACCATGTTCGCTGGGCAGCAGCATACAGTCATGGGACATCTGAAGTGTAAGTACAGCAAAAGCAGTGCTGAGGCCACTAACTCCATTCTGAGCGACTGAATTAGATCACCCAGAAGGCACTGAGCAGAGCTGAGCTGGGAAAAAGGCTGGATTATTTTGGGGCTTTGAGTCCAATCATGACCAGTCTTAATCACTTATGAAAGCCGCTTCATGTGGCTCCACGCATAAGCGCCAGTTCCGTCCATTCAGATCAATTCGCTCCCTCGCTTTCAGCTGAGACACAGCCAGCCACTGAAACGAGGGGAATAAAACAAATGAGGCGACAGAGCACAATTATCAGGGATTGGAGGACTTTTAAAGAACAAAAGCGATATCATATGTGCAGGCTGAAAAACAAAATGGTGGGAACATGATTAAATCTGCAGACCTATCTGAAAAACATCTCCCATCAAGACATTTAAAACAGTTTAAGTGCAGTGCCACTGAAACATTCATTAACGAAATGGGAAAGGGGATGCAGATGTAGTTGGTGCTTCACAACATTGCTTAGATTAGATATACATTGCCACTCTGAGCACTGTGATGCTGAACTATTATTATTATTAAGATTATTGTTGTCGTTCTTCAGGTATGGTCTATACAGAGTACCTAAAAATGTTTTTTCTTTAATACCCAGCCAATACATAAACCTGCAGTTGAGTCTGGGTACATGCCATGAAGTGCTTGATGGATCAGTATTGGAGGGAAGTGAGACAGATGGTTGGGGTGTGCTGTCAACACAACAGCATACACGCATTATCAGCACTATGTATAGACTCTGATTATTGTTGGCAGCCAGTCCTGGATCCAGACTGCCAAACATAAAGGGGGGGGGGGGGTATTTGGTCCTGCAAGCCCAATGCTATATCCAGTAGCACCTCAATCTACCAATTATATTTCAATTCAATTCAATTTTATTTTATTTGTATAGCAATAAAATTGACATTGTCACAAAGCAGCTTTACATTGATATATGAACAAGTGTCATGAATTGAATTCTATTTCTACCTAGCCAATGGCAACGGTGGCAAGGAAAAATTCCCTGAGATTAAGAGGAAGAAACCTTGAGAGGAACCAGACTCAGAATGGAAAACCATCCTCCTTTGGGTAATAAACATCATTAACATTTATATACATATAT
>JAUZST010095091.1:0-19043 GCA_034779995.1 Parotocinclus haroldoi
CGGTGAGCGAGTATTTAAGTTATTTAATGCCTAAGCCTCAACCAGTTGGCTAAAGATAAAGCAATCTGAGCCCTAGCCCTATCACTGTTTGGGCACTAGAATGGATTTCCCCACTAGGAAGTATGAGCGCGGGAGTAACTGGTCTGAGCCTGAGGTGGTACAACTTTTGCAGTTCTGGTCGGATGAAGCGGTCCAAACTGAGCTTGAGAGCTGCCTCCGGAACCAGCACGTTTTTAACCGCATAGCGGAGGCGCTACACCGCCGGGGCATTTACCGCACCGCGGACCAGTGCCGTGAAAAAATCAAGAAACTAAAGCTGGAATACCGGAGAATGAAGGAGAACCAGCAGGCGCCTCGCGGAGCAAGAGCGCGCAAGTTTTACGACGTGATCGACCGCGTGATGAACGGCCGTCCCGTTGCTTCGTCCTCCTCGTCGACCTACACTCCTCTGTGGGGAACCACCAGCCTGCACCAGACGCTCCCGGGCTCTTCCAGCTCCTCCTTCACCTTCAACTGTCCACCCAAACCCGGAGAGCTGCTGGATATTAAACATGAGGAGCTGAACGCAGACGGTGAGGAGGAGCTGCTGAGTGCAGAAGAACCGCTGTGCTCCGAAGAAGACGATGCTGAGGTGGAGGTGGACTACAAAGTAGCAGGAGGCGATATGGAGGAGCTGGGAGAGTCAGGAGAGGGTGCTGCCCGTGCAGGATGGTCTCCTTCAGGTACAGCAGAACATATAGGTACGTTTCAGTAAGTTCGGTTAATCCAGGAATAGAGTTGTTGTTGTTGGACGGCGTCAGGAAAAAAAATGTGTTCAAAGTAAAACTTTACAGAACCAACCTTGCCACGACGGAATATTGTTTATTTGATCTTGGCTGGCACAAGGAAAAAATGCTTGTTATTGTAATTGTCATGATAGTTAGTACCCTTGTGGCTTGTCCACTGAAGCATTTGTATGGATTTAACTTAAGTCAATACATTTAGACACATTTATTAAAGTTCACTCTATCTGCATGCAAAGTGGAATGTCAGAATAATAAGACAATTATTTTCTTTTCTTTATTTTTTTTTATTTACTTCTTCAGCACCTCAGACTTTTCTGGGATTTTGGTAAACTTGTCTAGACTGAACCGGTGTGAGCGCTTGATGTGACACCCCAAACATAATTTTGGTAACATAATAGTTGCCTTTTTGTTTGATTAGAATATAGGACGGAGGACATTCCTCCAAAAAGACCCCCCTCCCACGTGCAGTTGTAATCTGGCTTCTTATGGTGCTTTTGAAGTGCATTCTTTCTTGTGCAGTGGCCTTTCAGGTCATGTTGATACATTTTTAACCGTTACCTCCAGCATTATCACATGGTCATTTGCTGTTGTCCTTGAAATGACTTGTTTTTTTTATTTTGCTGCAAAGCACATTCTTCTCTACGAGACAATGTGCTTCCTTCCTGAATGGCATGAAGACAGTTTATTGCCATTGCTGCTGAGTTCATATGTGCCAGTTATTGTTTGAAAAGATGAATACATTTTGGTACATTTACACATTTTGTAATTGGCATTTTGGTAAACCATGCCATTTTAAGGTACCTAAAAGCACAGTTAAAATTGTTGTATGTAAACCAACCCTCTGGGATTTAGATTATTATGACTTATAAGTGCAATGGTCTGTTTAAAATATTTTTTGGGGAAAAAAATTACACATAATTGTGTAATGTACAAAGTACTGTAGATTTTCTATCAACTTGCTAAAACTATAGTTTGCTGACATAGAATCTGTGGCTGGGACAAAATGACTTAAAAATGACTTAAACTTATGGCTTCAGCTGTATACTATATACCTTCAATGTTAAACAAAGCCAGTGTTAAAATATACTCACAGCCTAAAAAATAAAGCACACAGAGAGAAATGCTGGATTGTTGGATGCCGGATGGTCTGATTAGACACACAGTCTTGCAACGAGAGTGGCCTCCAGAAAAATGCTTCAGCCATTGCTCTATAAAAAGGCTCTTAGAACTATTGGCTAGCGTACCTCTTGGTAGATCGTTGACAACTAGACACGACACATAGATGGGCCAGTAGATCCTCCACACTCATTTGCTTCCTGAAGCAGGCCTCCCAGCTGGTCCCATAAATAATCGAATCGAATAAATCCGGTGACTGGGCAGGCCACCGAGTGTTGCAGTCTGATGAAGACATTGCAGGCAAACCCTTTCATGACACAATTGCCAATTTATCAGATGAAACTAGTCTCCAGGAATACGAGTGTAATTTAATAGTAGCAACTATTCTGGTTTGGTGATGTTTGCTGTACACTGAAAATGTACAGTATATTTATTCTGTATACTTTCTAGCTAATTTTTAACCCATGAGCTTGTTGAACTTTGCTCCCCTTCGTAATGAATTACATAACATTTATATTTTTAGTGCAAAGAAACATATCCTGTGAACTGTCGAGGTTCGGGGCGAGCTTGGAGTACCTGCCAGTTTGGTTGTAAAAAAATTGTTAATTTTTTTTTTTTTTTTTACCATAATCTGCATCCGTGAAGAAGCAACTTTTATCGACACCTTGCAACAGCTGAGAAATGGCAGCGCAATCTGGTTAGACCAATATCATACATTTTTTAAAGATGATAATGAGTATAAGATGATTTGAATCAACATAATTGATTGATTGATTGATTGATTATGATTGTTATTTTGGTTAATCAACATCGATGTCTAAGAGTTTTGTGAAAATGTGGGGTATAAGCATTAAAACTACTGACAGGCTGCGCAATAACATTAACAGTGTGTGGCTTTGGAAATGTTCTGCTGGGAAACCTTGGGTCCTGGCTTTCATGTAGATGTTACAAGTACCACGTACTTACTCATTGTTTCATACTAAGTACGCTCCCTTATGCCAACGGTGTTCTGTTATGGCAATGGCCTCTATCAGCATGATAATGCGCCCTACCACATTGTGCACAACTTACAGGACTTAATGAACCTGCTGCTAATGTCTTGGTCTCAGATTTCATATGACATTTTGAGAGGTCCATGCCTCAGTAGGTCAGAGCCTTGGTGGCCACAGCTGAGAGCTACAATGTTTTTCAGGTGCTTTAAAGTTGTGGCTTTACTGAATAGTTAAACGTTATTCCTGTTTTTATGCTTATACACCAGTTTTGTTTGCACAAATTAAGGTACCTTTATATGTTTGGTTAATCATTGATGGACACATTTATTGCTTCACTGAGGTGGAAAAAAGTCAAACATCTAATCAAACTTTGATGTGTGGTAATATAAGATAACAGGATACCTACATTGATATATGATAAATATTGCTGACAGTAATAAATTCCCTTTTTATTTTGCCTTTCTTTATAGATCTCAGTAACACCAATCTGGCTGGCTTTTCTGGAGCAGGCACTTCCCTGGCAGCAGTTCCTCTACCTGTCATAGAGAAAGGTACCCAAGCTGACTTGGAGGGTCCGAAACTGTCCAGTACGCTGCGTCAGAGGAAGCGCCGTCGACCACTTCAAATGGGTGCCAGTGGGCGATTGCTGGAAAAGGCACTGGCAAGTTTTATAAGCTGGCAGCGAGTTATGGAGGAGCGCTATGTATCATTGGAAGAGTCAAGGCTACAACAAGAAGCACGGGCTGAGGAGCAGAGGGTGCAGCGGGAGGAGAGACGAGTTCGGCTAGAGAGGGAGCATGAGCTACGCATCATTTCTTTACTCACAGGGGCCCTCACCTCAGCCCAAGGGACAGTGGAGCAGGCAACAAGTGACGTCATGACCTCTGTCCCAAATGCAGCAGTGTCAGAATCAGCAACTCTGACGGTACCCCACCGGTTTCCAGCTGACCCCGTGAAATTCTCTGCTGTATTGCACATGCTAGACCAAGGAAGCACTAGCATCAAGGTTGTTGACTCTAATGCACCACTGTCAGAGTGCACATCTCTTTCTTTGCTATCTGGGACACCCACACTTCCCTCTGTACCTCAGATGCAAGGAGATGAGACCTTGGATCAGAGAAGCACCAGTAGCACGGCCTTACACTTCAGTACCACAGTGTCAGAGTCAGCCCTCCTTTCAGTGCCACTCTCCTCTCAATGTTCAGCACAGCAGCCCTTATCTCCAAAACAGACACATCCATTTTGCCCCAGCATGCTACGGGGCAATCAGACACCTCAGCACAGCAAGTACCTTTCCTGCAGAGGCAACAGAATCAGACAACACCAGGGGATCTTGCAGGAAGGCTTCTCACAATACCTTGCCAACCAGTACAACGAGACCAGCAACCCTGATGTGAGCAGCTCTGTCCATGACTATGTTGCCAGTGTATTTTCCTGAGAAATGTGTTATTGGGGAGCCTGGACCTAAATACACAAGTTTTAAAGCAGTATAGTACATTTTGGTCTTGATACACAGTTCAGGAAAAATAAATTAAGAGACCATTGCAAAATTCCCATTTTCTCTACAATTTGTGGGTTCTGTATATTTTTGAGTAAACTGGAAATATGAATTTTTTTATTCTATAAATTACTGACAAGTACCATATAAAAGTATTTATTCGGAAAAAAAGACAAGCACACTTATATGCTGTAAATGACAAATGACCAAAATAACAAAATGCTGTCGATGCAGTGTTTCTAGTTATTGATTAATAACAAAATAATAATACTAAATAAATAATGTTTCAATTTGGTAAAGTTCTGAAATCAGGCTTTCAATCATAGCTTTTCATATTTCTTATTGAATGAGATTGATATAAGATAAAGCAGAATGATGTACAGTGGGTACAGAAAGTATTCAGACCCCATTAAATTGATCACTCTTTTTTATTTCATTGCAGTCATTTGCTAAAATCAAAAAAGTTCATTTTATTTCTTATTAATGTACACTCAGCATCCCATCTTGACAGAAAAAATGGCCATGCAGAAATTTATAAAAAAAAAAAAAAAAACCTTAAATATCCCATGGTCATAAGTATTCAGACCCTTTGCTCAGTGTTTGGTAGAAGCATCCTTTTTGCAATGAAACAAAGAGTGAAAAATTGAAAGGGGTCTCAATACTTTCCGCACCTACTGTATATCTGTGAATTCATCGGATGCAATGTTATTGCTGCCGTAGATGTAATGATGTAAATTTGGAGTATTCTCTTATTTTTTCCATTGCAATAGTATGTCGGTGCGTGTATGATGTGCGTTCAGTAAAAATCGATAGTACTAAATGTTTCTGACAGACGTTCGTAATCTATATAAGGAGGACCATAATTCTGTTATGCGTTTTTTTTCAATATGAGGGCAATATTTATTTATTTATTTATTTTGTCTGCTTTATTTATTTATTTTGTCTGCTTCCAGTTGAGTTCTTCCAGTTCCTACCTTCCAGCTAGTTCATCCATCAAACGACACCTACCAGTCTGAACTTCTTCATTGTTATTGTTTGTGGGGTTTTTTTTTTCTGTTTCAGGGCATCATTAACCTGGGAACAAGTGAGAACAAGCTATGCTTTGACCTCCTTCAGAAACGAGTAAGATGTTTTGAGTGGAAAACATTCAATTAATTGTTGTTCACGATAAAAGTGGTCCACGTTTACTATCGATTAAAAAAAACAAAAAAAACAAACATAAAGCCAAAGGACGCCAGTCATAAATATGTAAAGATTATTCTTGTATTAGTCATCATGAGGCTGAATCTGCAATGCAAAATAGTGCATTAGATGTTTCAGCTTGAAGCTGTGGTTGTATATTATATTCTGCTGTACGTGGTTCTGATTTCTTCATGGTCTTTCCTACAGCTTACACAGCCCGATATGCTCAACGTGGAATCGTCCCTGTTGCAGTATGCAGACGGCAAGGGCCATCGCTTGTATGAAACCTCTTTTATATATTGATATTTTATTCTTATTTGTATCTGCTGTTTACAGGTTTATAAAAAACCCACTAGAATTAAAGCAGACTTGAACAGGGTGCCAGCTCCATTTCAGGTCACATGGACACAGATACCCTTACACTGGGACATGTGATAGACGTATCTAGAACCAGCAAGGGGATAGCAGAGTTACACTGTGAAAACATGCAAACACTCCACAGGAAGCAGCCATGCCAGCAACTCTAGAGCAGCGAGGCACCAAATAATGCTATTTATTACAAATCATTCATAAAAATGACAAATAGACTACAGAAAGAATGTGCCAGTAAGACTTCAAACAAATCACCTAGGGGGAGGAAGGTTGGTTTGGGGATTTTGACAGATTTAAAGCAATTTCCACTAGAGGGCAGGTTGGTGCTGCAGCATCAATGTCGAGTATCATGTAGCTTGTACAAGAATATGCTCCAGGATAGCAAATATGCTAATATCAGGAGGCTATTTTCAAAGTTCTACCCCACACCCACATTCAGTAATGACATCGTAGTATACTGGTACAGGGAAATGCAATGTCTGTCTGTCATTTTCATATTGGAGGGAGCAGAGACTTGATCGTCACTTGCACAGTGGTGTGCATTATCTGTGCTGCCACACAGTATATTTCTTTTCTGTGTCCTCAAAATTAAAGTGAAATGACATTTTTTGGCCACTGACATAGAGAAGGGAATTGGAGGGTGTAATGTGAGATCATTTAGAAGACCATGTGCTGCCACTTGTAGTCTCTAAGATCATTTGGTAAAGCAAGTTGGTGTTTGAGGTTTCAGGTATAAACATGTACCTTATTTTACATTGGAAGTTTGGAGATGTCATACAAATACAGCAGAGAATTCGTTGTCTCTCGTTAGCTTGTTTTAAATTAAAATATTGCCAAATTTTAAGTTTACAAGAGACAGAAATCATTCTTTGCTGTCAATAAACTTGAAAGTCACATGCATGGGCAATATTGCTTTGCATAGTTAGTGATATTCATTATTATGCAATATTCATGGTAATAATGAACTTTGCTTCTTATCTAAACAATATGGCAATTGTAATACAATATTATTATGGAACTATGCAGTGTTTAATCAATAAATATTGAATTCCAATTCAATTACATGCTTGAGACTGTTGAATCACTTTTAAGGATGCAAGTAAATCACTGTAATGAAAAACCCCATTTAAAATATTATCAATGTTACCAAGACATGGTGACTCCAGAGAAATGAAAAGGAGAAAGTGAATGCAGTATAAACAAAATTATTAAGGCGTATTTGTGCTGTGTTTAAAACCTACGATCTGTGGACCCATCGCTTTAATAAAATGCAGTATTGATGAGTCGCCATCTTGTTTTTTCATTAGAGAGTATGCGACTCCATATTTGAATAGTTATGAATGGTTGTTCTTCCATAGTCACAAAATGGTTTTCCTGTTTATTTTCTGATATATTATACAGTATTACTGATTACAGCAAATGAGTTTTTGTTTTGACAGCTTTAGAGAGGAACTGGCAACTTTTCTATCAGAGCATTGCCATACTCCGAGGCCGCTGAAACCTGATACTGTAAGTTTCTTATGATTTTAGCAATTTTAGTGTTAATGTGATTATTCTCTGAGTGTGTGTGTGTGTGTGTTTCTTTGTGTGTATGTCTAACAGGTTGTTGTGATGAATGGCTGTGGAACCCTTTTCTCTGCCTTGGCAGCTGTGCTCTGTGATCCTGGTGGTAAGAATCCATATTGGTGTGTTTATCCTTTTTTTGTCCACAGGTTGCCCTTTGGGATATTACAAAATCATGCTACGATAACATGGATCATCAGATAATGTTCAAGTTTATTCTCCCTATTTATCAAATAAAACTAATACTAATGCTCATTTTCATATATTACAATTTTCACTTAAATTGTGCTAATTATATGATTTGTAATGGAAGGCACTGCGTTAAATCCTAGGAAAATGCATAATCGAAGCATTTTCGCCAGTAGTCTCAGGCTTTTGGTCACCACCGCACATTACGTTGTTTACGAAATAAGCTGGCACTAAATAATCACATCATGCACATTGATATTTAGTGTTTCCCCTTTTTCTGTGCTAAAAGCAGCCACGTTTCTGAGAAAGTTTTCCACTACATTTTGAAACGTGATTTTCATTCAGCCAGCATCTTTTGAACATAACTATCCACAGCATAACTACCCACAGTCCTTAAAGGTGTGTGTCTTGGGTGTATTGCAGATGCCATCCTCATCCCCAGTCCATTTTATGGTGCCATTACAGAGGATGTTGATGTGTATAGCAATGTGAAACTCTACTGTGCACCTCTGGACAGTGAGGTAAATACCAAGCATTCACTACATTTGTGTACCCCGCGTTTTTGGAACAGAGTGTGATTTATTTGCTGCATGCTATATTTTCCCATTAGCCCAGCCAAGATGATGAAAGGCCATTTCAGCTCACTGCTGAAAAACTGGAGCATGCTCTCCAGGGAGCAAAGAAAGAGGTGATTCATAAAGCACATAATTTCATACACACATACACGTGTTCAAATATAAATACATAGTAGAGATGAATGGTCTTGTTTCTTGCAGGGAATGAACGTAAAAGCTGTCATTCTGGTAAACCCCCAGAACCCTCTTGGGGAAATCTACACAGCTGAAGAAATGACCAGCTTTCTGGAGTTTGCTAAAACGTCAGTTAACTAAATGCATACCAAAGCTGATCTAATCATGCCTGGTGGTTATAATTCAATTGACTCATTTTCAGGACAAATAAAATATTGTGTAAACACCTAATTTTCCTTGTGGGGTGCTTAAAAGTCTCTTTAAAGTTCCCCTGCGGTGTGAAATTGGACATTATTGCGTCGCGCTTGCATTAATTTTTACTGAGTGCAATTAAGCTCTGCATTGCTGAAAGGGGATTTCTGCTTCTCTCAGAACTTTCATTAAGACTGCAATTTATCCTGTAATGGATTAATAAACAGGGTTTTGTGCCTCCTATTCATTGTTTCACTTTTTTCTGTTGTGCCACAGGCATGAGCTGCATGCTATTGTGGATGAGATCTACATGCTGTCTGTATTTGATGGCTCCTTTAACAGCGTCCTCAGTCTTCAGAGGTAATGCTGCTGGATTTGTAATTACTTTGCTTTAATTACTTTTAATGATTCTGTGTAGAAAATACACATTCACAATTTAACTAATGCACCCATAGTTACCTGTGGTAATGCTGTCATATTGGTACTGTGTTTGTGATCAGGTTGCCAGATCCTCAGAGAACGCATGTTATATGGGGAGTTAGCAAGGTGAGAGAAAACAAATATGCATCGTATAGTAGGCATGTGAATGTAGAAAATAAAATCAGACCTATTTCACTGTAATTTCTGTGCCTTTGTAATGCGTGCAGCATTTGGTTTTGCATTATATTGTTGAAAAATGCATAGAAGTCCCTAAAAATGTCTTGATATTGCTCTAAAATATTTTCTGCATTAATGCTGCCATCACAGAAGTGTAAGTTACATTTGCCAAGGGCAGTGGAACAACACCATACCATGACAGATACTGGATTTTGGATTTGGCATTTATAATGATAAGTCTGAATAGTCCTTTTTGTCTTACATGTGACGGTCCATTCTAGATGCCTCTAAGCCCAGAGAAGTTGATGCCACTTCTGGACATGGTTAACATGAGGCTTCTTATTTGCATAGTACAGTTTTAATTGCCATTTGTGTATGTAACTGCATATTGTAGTGCTTGATGAAGGTTTGCCAAAGTAATCACTTGCCCATGTGGTTATATCCGCTATTGCTAAATGGCGGTTCTTGATGTAGTGCCATCTGAAGGATCGGCAATCATGGCCGTTCAGCTTAAGCTTGTGATCTTGGCCTTTACACACTAAAATTCCTCCTGGTTCCTTGAATCTTCCATATTATTATGTGCGGTGGAGGGAGAAATTTGCATTTTTCTTTAAGGTAGAAAGAAATGCTTTTAAATGCTTTTAGAAAAGTTTTTAAACATTTCAGTAATATATGCACATTTGTTGACAAACCTTAGTACTGCTTTTGTACCAAAATATGATTATAATCACCGGTTTGTAATCACTATTTAGTGTTTTCAATTCATTACTAGCTCTAAATCGCTCCAGTTCCAACTTTTAAAAAAATGTGTTTCAGGCCTGAAATGCAGGAATGGATGTTTTTTAACAAGTGAAATTAAGATGACCAGACAAGGCACTAAATAGCTCAGGTTCATACTGTCTGCAATGAAATAAAAATAAAAGTAAATGTTATTATTGTTCTTATTTGCATTTTCCAAACTGTCCCAACGTTTTCTTATTTGGGTTTGTGACTTTACTGTGCTTGGAACTGAAACTATGTTTAACGCTATTGTAAAATAACATTGGTAATTGGTAAATGCATAAATTTTATATCTACTGCTCACAAAAAATAATTAATACATTTTTGAAAGCAGTGTATTTTATAGAAAATAGTGAAAGAATGTCACATAACAAATCAGTAGCATAATAGCACCACATAAGCTAGCATTCTGCACATTTACAGATTTTCAGTGGCACATGCCGAAGGGTCTCAGTTATCACATATATTTTTTAAATAATAAATACCATGGTGGTAGATCTCACTGTGTATTCTGACTTTATTTTTGTGTAAGCAGGATTTTGCAATGGCGGGTTTGCGCGTGGGTACAGTGTGCACAGAGAATATTGATGTAGTGGAGGCCCTCGACCAGCTGGGCAGTGTTCATGCAGTACCAGGACCTACACAATACCAGGTGGCTCAGCTGCTAAGGGACAAAGGTGATATATGCAATATATTTGTTGAACTGCTGAGTTTATCAGTATTCACACAAGAGTATTTTTTTAGCGGAATAAGGCCTTATTTAGTGATAAATTCACATAGTGTTCATTTGTCCTATTGGACATGGAGAGTTATCGCAGCACTTACCAAGGACTGTATTAGGAGCACTATACTGAGGGCATCATCATCTCAAAACAGTCTCAGTGTTTTGTGACGTGGATTCCACAAGATGGTTAAAACATTCTTTTGAGATTCTCCAGATCCATATTAATGTGGTTGTTTACATAGTTCCTGCAGATATTTCAGGTGCACTTTCATTCTGCAAATCACCAATTCTTTCACATACCAGCAGCGTTGTATTGGGTATGGTATTCCTTGACTGAGAAGGCCAGTGAACTTGTCATAAATCCAGTTTCAGACAATTTGTGTTGTGACATGGCACTGCTTATAACTGCTTGTACAAGGAAAATGGCCCTGGCATTAAACCTTCTACCATATCTTACTTTTGTGAAATGGTGCATTATAATGCTGAATGTAGGCATTAGAATATGGCTACACTGTGGCGATAAAGGGATGAAGATGGGCAGCAATAATACTCAAGATATGCTGTGATATTCAAGCAATGCTATGAATCTTGTAGCAATGTACTACAAGATTCAAATTAATGGGCAAAAAACCTGCCAAGAAAACATTCCTCACACCGTTTTAACATTTCCACCATTCTAGACTGGTAAGATGAGGCAGATGGGGTCCAAAAATATAAGGCTGCTTGAACCATATTCTTATCCTACCATCTGTGTCACTCTGCAAAAAATAAGATTCATCAGATCAGGCTACAAACCAATCATCAGCTGTCCAGTTTTGATGAGCCGTTGCCAACTACAGCCTTAGCTTTCTTTTTTGGCTGACATAATTGGAACCCAACATGGTCTACTCAACGAGAACTGTCTGCACCACTGGAGATTCTTTCCTTATTGCACTATTCTGAGTAAACTCTAGTTTGTTAGTGAAAATCCCATGTTAGTATAAAATCTCATAATTTGGCACCAGCAATCATACTACTGTCAAAATGACTGAGATCACATTTTACCTGCATTGTTATGCTTGCTTGAACTTATCTGCATGATTTTATCCATTCCTGCAACATCTTTGCCTGATTATGTATTTGTGTAGATGATGATGTACAGGTGTTCCTATTCAAATACTCACTGAGTGTATACTGATGTTTTCAGATTGGATGAATAAGGTGTTTATCCCAGAGAACAGACGCCGGCTACAGGAGGCCCATCACTATGTGTCCTCTCAGCTGAAAAAAATTGGAATTCCATACCTGCAAAGGGGTGCAGGCTTCTTCATTTGGGCAGACTTCAGCAAGGTAAGGTACTTATGTTAGATTTACAACCACAAATCAGAAACAGTTGGGATGGTATGGAAAATGCAAATAATATTTTTTAAATATTAGCCTAAACTAAATAATACTTACAGGGAATTGTAATCATGATTTGGTACAAAAGCAGCATCCAGGAAAGCTTATGCTTTGATGAGCAAAGATGGCCATTTGATCAGAAATGCCCATAGAAATATTGGAAGGGATTTGCATGTTGCTCCCGCTACAGTGCATAATATCATTAACCGTTTGGCATACATCTGTCAAGCATACATTATGGTGCTTTTCACATTCAAAAATACCACTTAAAACCTCACTGTGCAAAAAAGGATCCTCATGTTCACAATGTCCAGAAGCGGTGTCCACTTCTCTGGGATCAAAGGCATCTAGGTTTAGACCATCAAAATTGTATTGTTTTCATATGATTAGTATTCCAGGCTTTGAAAACAATGGACGCTGTGTGCGCCGGACCAAAGAGGGACGGGACCATCCAGACTATTTTCAGCAGCCAGTTCTAAAACCAGGGTCTGTCATGGTATCAGCTGTGTCAGTGCCCTTGGCAAAGGTCATTTACACTTACACATTAAGGCAAAAAGTACATTGACATCTTATATGAACTTGTGCTGCCTTCAAGACAGTATCTGTTTCAAGGACATCCATGCATTTTCCAACAAAACAACACCTGAAACACTAAATCACTTGGTAATCACATCTGTGCCAAAACATCGTTAATTGTGAAAAGGAATAGCAAAATTACAAATAGGTGAACACTTTACAGTCCCACCAAACTTTTTTTGGAATGCGTTGCAGGCCTGAAAAGCTGCAATGGATGTTTATTAACAAATGAAATGAAGTTGGTCAGACAAAACATGAAATATCTCAGGTTCTAGTTGTCTGCAATCAAATAAAAATCAATGTAAGAAAAGCTGTGTTTAAAAAAAAAAATACATTTTACATACAGTCACATCTTCTTCTGATTTGAAGTTGTATAGATTTCGCAATCAAGCAGACCTTAGCTAGACCTTAGTAGGCCCTCTTCCCTCTCAGTTCTTTCACCAGGTGGTCCATCATCCAAATAAAATTTATTTCTGGTTTTATTGGCATAGTCTCAGCCTTTGCATTTTTCATGTTTATGATTTCCTTTTTAATAGGTACAATAAATAGTGTTGTATCCTGAATATTCTGGGAACAATGCTGAATAGGAATATCAAGATTATTCTCCTCTCAAGGCTAATAAACATTTGAAGGCCTTCAGCATTAGCCTAAATCATTCTCACATTTATTGTCATATACTCATTATTGCATCTGTTAAATTGGGTTACTCACTAATGCTGTTTTCCTCAGTGTCAAACCAAAAGAACCTCCAGCCTGAATTTGTTCTCACCTCAGATAACCTTTAATGGAAACTTAACATTTTTATACAGCTTTGGCCTGTTACACATGCATACATGCCTGTGTTGATTCCAGACTTTTCTAACATCTTTATAATTGTATTTAATGTTGTGTTACATGTTTGAATAATCGGTAGATGGTGTAAAACCAAGCATTATACATTACTCGTAGCTAATGAACATAAGGTAAAGGAAAAAAAGGCTTAGAACGTCTTAACAAGGAGTCTGATGATCTTAACTCTTTGTTTCTGATTAATTGAACCATTGTTGCCCATCTGATAATTTATTTTGTAAAAGTATCCTTTTGTGGGTGGCTCGGTGGGTAGTACTGCTGCCTCACACCAAAAGAGTCCTGGGTTCAATCCCAGGGTGGTCTGGGTCCTTTCTGTGTGGAGTCTGTATGTCCTCCTTGTGTCTGCGTGGGTTTACTCCGGGTACTTTGGTTTCCTCCCACAATCCAAAGACGCGCATTAGATTAGTTGGCGTCTCTAAAGTGGCCATTTGTTTGTGTGTGTGGCTGCGTGTGTGTGCAGCCCTATGACGGATTGGCACCCCATCTAGGGTTGTTCCTGCCCTTGTGCCTAGAGTTACCGGGTGGACACTGGCTGTCCCATGACCCCATGTGGATTAAGTAGAAGATAATGGATGATTGATGAATGGTTTCATTTTAGAGCTTTATTGAGATTTGCTGTTGTGTGTAAATCACTAATACTTGTATTACTGGTTTTATCAGTATTTGAAGGAGAAAACTTTTGAGGAGGAGCTGCATATGTGGAGGTGTTTCATCAAGCACAGGGTGTTGCTGAGCTGTGGTCAGGCCTTTAGCTGCTCCTCCCCTGGGTGGTTTCGTATCATCTTCTCTGAAAAGCAACACCATCTTCAACTGGGTCTGTTTAAACACAGTAACTACATCCTACAATTTACAATGGCTTGTTCGATTTTCTTTAACACTAACAATTGAAATACATTTCTGCTTGGTGTGTTTGTGTAGGCATGAAACGGGTTAAAGAAACTTTAGAAGTCCTGGCTGACTACGAAAACATGAGTGGGGACAAGCAGCAGGATGACGCACAAAGTCTGAGCGAGAAGGGAGAAAACAAAAAGGACTCAAACAATTGCAAAGAGACAACAATCAAGGCTTTTAATATGTCAACAAAAGTGCATTCAGATCAAAATGGTGGTGTGCCCGAAAGCTTATTGGCAAATGAGGACTTTGTACTTACCAACTGCCAATCCTTTTCCAGTACAGATAGTCTGGACTCCCTGATTGGTGCCTTGAGACAGCAGATTAATACCTCTGATTGGTTGGAGAAGAACAAGCCTCAACTGGCTGCTGGAGAGGACCCAACAAAAGTGGATGTTTTTAAAGATCTCTTGGATAGGGCTAGGATCTAAACAGTGCAACAATCTCAACATAAATGACACTGTCGCCATGTTGTAAGTAGTTAGCATTATGAAGATGAGGCTGGCGTTATGTTAAACTGTTTTTCATTACAATGCTTTAGATTGTATGTACCCTTTTTTTATGCCAACTGGGGTTTTGTCGGGTTCTATTTTTTGACACACTGGACTCTTGCAGCAATTTTACACAGATTCTGCTGGTGCTGCTTGAAGTGCAGGTGCCTAAAGGTAGTAATCTAAAGTACACTGCTCAAAACAATTGGGGGATATTTCATTTTGAGATATTTCATTCTGAAATATCCCCATATTTTGTGAACAGAATACTTGTCTGACATTTGTCCTTAGTTCCTGCCAGAGTCTTTGTTTTCAATCAAGTTTTCAACTGTGTTGTTGTGAGTCACTGTAATGGTGCTGTTTGTAATCTGCATCTGCAGAAAATATCATATACATAGTATTAGTTGTGTTGGAGGATTCTGGGCATTTTGGGGACTGCGGTAGCATAGCGTAGCGGTTAAGGTACCGGACTCTGGTCCTGATGGTCCAAGGTTCAAACCCTACCTCTGCCAAGCTGCTACAGTTGGGTCCTTAAGCAAGGCCCTTAACCCATCATTGCTTAAATTGTAAGACTGTATTCGTTCGTCTCTCTGGATAAGGGGGTCTGCTAAATGCCGTAAATGTAAATGAAGTTGCGGGACTGTTTTTCCTCCATGGACCATTGAAACCTTGGAGCATATTTGTTCTAAGAACTGGACAAATATGCATAACGTGGCCAACTCACTACACTTGGGCTCCTCTGAACACCAGAAGATTAGCTCTATCGTCGGTCATGCCAATTCATTTTTGACTGCCAATAATTACGTACATATGCACAATACACGCACTTTATTTACTATAGCATTTTTGGCCTTTTAAAAGAACCTATTTAATGATTCATGATTGTCTGACACAATGCAACCTCCGCCCTAGCATGTATGAATAAACAATTGCAATGTTTGCTTAAAGAAAACGGCAAAAACAAAAAAGCATGTATAGCACATGCACTTCCTTTTAGGAAAAAAAATCAATAACAATGTTTAATCTGTACATTTAGTATCTTAAAAAATAAAAAAAATGTTGTAATAGTAACTGCAATAAACAAAAAAAGCGACATTACAAAATATATTGCGCACTGTATGTTATTTAGCCTCTACACTCACAATATATAGTTTAAACTTTTTAATATGAGATGTCCAGCCTTCATAGCCAGATGTGGTACCATTCTGTTGTGAATGGTATGTGTGTTTTTAAATCTATGCAATGCAACCTTACACAGCTATTGTTGGGTTTGTGCCATTTATTAAGGAAACATTCGTGTATATTAGTCTGGGTCTTAAGTATGTTCAGTAACAGCACCTGCATCATGCCAGAGTTATAAGGTGTAGTAGGAATTGTTGTTTTTTTTTGTAGTAGGAGTTGTTTGTAATTGTTTGTTTGTTTGAGTGAAAGGCCTGGGAAGATTTACATCTTACATCAGTGTTTTGATTGATTTACTGTCATATAATTGTGCCATATAATTTTCAGTGATTGAAATTCTTTCCTACTGAAAAAGTAAATTGACTATTTGTAAGATTCTGTTTTGTCGTTTTTTTTCTGTCTTCAGATGAGCCTACACTATGTGAGAAAACGACTTTAGTGCTAACCTAAACATTATTCCTACACCTCCTAAAATCTGACCACACCACTGGAACAGAAAGCTAGATGTGCGCTATAGGTCAGGAAGTAGGTAGTAGAAATGTGTGGGGCTTAACGAAACTGCATTCAGTAGCGCCGTGAACAGTGGGCTCTCATTTCCTCTGTAAATTACACCGTGACATCACAGCACCCCTCTTCCGCCTCTGCTCTCACAAGAATGCAAGATAAACGTGGGTTAATAAATAATAACGTGTGAAAAACCCCTTTGATCAACTTCTATTTTGTAATTTTAGTAATCTTGATTCATCTCATCTTTGTAAGGGCTTAGAACTGACTTGTTATTGGTTCATTAAAATGGTCAGAAATGTGTCACTTTTACAACAACACTGCTCGCAAAAATTTCAAAATGAAAATGAATTTTTGTGAGCAGTATATTTCAAATGGACAAATTAATTAGGTTAAAGTAGTTATTTATGTATTTATTTCAATTACACTAATCATTGTGCTCTTGTCAAAGTGGTTCATTTTCTCAATTTTAACAACCTGGCTGTTATGAAGTTCCCCGTTGACAAGTGTAATATCGGTCCTAAAAAGAACAGTTTCACAAAGCGGCTGCAGTTTTAGTGAGATGGGGTTCTGGGGGAATTTAACCAAACAGTTTGTTCCGCAATGTGTTTATGTCAGGGGGAGTTTCCACCTACTGTAGGCTAGGTCTCCACTGTAGGCAGAGGGAAATCTCTGGCATCATATTACAGATGTATGAAGAGGAAGCAAATGTGTGCGTGTCTATGTGTGCGTCGTGATCTGATTCATTCTCAATTTCTTCATTACTTAAATGTGATCTTCACCGTGGTTGACAGCTCTCACTTCGTTGCTCTGTTTTTTGCCAACCCTGATCATTTATAACTATTTTCAGCTGAAGGTATGTATTTTTGCAATCTTGTTCATCTAGATGCTTGTCGAAAGATGTTATCTAGTCAATATTTTTGACACGTGTTCCTTATGTGTAAGAATTCCAACTACAGTATTGTTTAGCACTGATACATGAACCTGTAAACATGCCACTATATATGACCCATTGTTATATAAAAATGCCCTGTTCTTTTTCTCCAACAAAGAGCGATGAAGGAGCTTACAGATTCAACGAGTCGCTTTCGGTTTGCTGAATCGTGTCTGGGCTTAACAGGCTGCTCATGTATAAGTTATGCTGTCTTGACCTCTGACTGGCTCGGCGGTACAGGACTTTGGACCAGTGAGAACGTGTCCTACCCAAATGGCAACTGGGCAGAAAAGCATACAATTCAAGGTCAGTGGATTAGACTTGCCTCATTTTCCAGGATCAGTCCATAGAGTGTCAACCTTAGAGTTCCAGCTGTGGATAACTGAAATAATTTAAATGTTTGAAAGTATTTTTGTTGTTTTTGCTAGCTTGTCAAAGTGATACCACCACACCTGTGGCATTTAGTGTAATTAGCTAACGTTTGCTGTGAGGAAATGCAGTAACAGAATTGCTTATTGACCCATCGTATTACAAGCATGGACTTGTATGTCTTACATTTTACAACCGAATCATCAAATCACAGTTATTGGAGTTCATCATGATATTTTCAGATGACCGCAATACCCTTAAATACCACAGTGCTATGTTTTTCAATGCACTTATTTGCAGCTGTTTCTAAAAGACTTTGTAAGGTATATGTTCTTTATTATACAGTCTGAAAACATGACCATCAGTGTGGAATAAAATCAATAGAATAATAAAAATAACACTTAAACAAAAAACTGTATGGTTTTTCTCTGCTGAAGTATATGCAGAAACTATACTTTACACTTACATAATAGAATGGGAAGTACTGTAATGTGTTCTGTGTGCCTTTTGGACTTGAGTTCATTGGGCTAATCATGTAGGTCAATTGACTGGTTGGCAGAGTTTTCTACAAGGCTTTTGAATGATTCATAGCTCTTGAACACAATTGCAATCACTGGCTAGTTGAACTGTGTAAATAAGGGATGATCCATCATTCACCAATAAATAGCCACAGTTTGGTGACCTGACACCAACTTGGGCATTTACTTACAACAGACTTGCATTTCCCATTTTGGCTGAAATTGGATAGAATAATGCTTAGATGAAAATGCATGTTTTTCAGAGAAGGCCTGAGCTCAAGCTGACATGTTTAGACTAGCAGCCTCAGCATTTTTGGCATTTCTTTGCTCTAAATGGACCATACTTTCTCATAGCCTTAAGGAAGGAGGAATGTTGAGCAAATAGACAAATATTACTGAAGACTTAAGTAACTTTTAGAGCTCAATTGAAAGAGCATTTTTACTTATCACAAATAAAAGTAAAAAAAACCCATATAAATGTATTTTTTCAATTTAAGTAAATGTAAATGCTCTTTATATGGAGCTCTACACTTTGCTGTGTGAGTGTGTGAGTGTGTGTGAGTGTGTGTGAGTGTGTGTGAGTGTGTGTGAGTGTGTGTGAGTGTGTGTGAGT